>DVQH01001744.1:0-11716 GCA_018231625.1 Papilio phestus | reverse complement strand
TTGGCGGATTCAGGTGGCCGCTTGCTCGTCTGCCACCTTATGTTATAAAAAAAAAACATGTGAGAGCACTTTACATTAGAAACATTTTCAGGACCTTATTGTCACCAACCACATTTTATTGATGTTTTTGGACAACGTTATGAAAATGCCGGATTACAAAGGCTCGAGCAGTATGATAGATCATATTAAACAGTTAGTATTTTAATGTGTTTATTACTATGTAAGTTATTCCGAATTAATAGCATTGTTACTTTTCTATATTGATACATCGATTTGTCGCAGGTTCGCAACACCTGAGGTAATGTCACAGTACGGGCTTTTGCTGGAGGATTACGAAATCAATGGAGAGTTCGTCAACGACTGCATATTTACTATGATGCACCACGTAGGGGGAGAGCTGGAATGCGTTATAGCTTTATTTCAACCCAAGATTTTAAAAACTTTCACATCCATATGGAAATCTGAATTCGAAACTTGCGATGTATGCAATTTTATTACTTTACAAGTTACATACATTTATCTGTTTGGCGCAATACAACTTTGTTCTTTTTCACGCAAATTTCTTCTTTATAGGATTGGTCAGATCTTATTGAGTACGTTATAAATACATTCATAAAGAAACCCCAATCGTTGCAAAGTACTGGGACCTTCCGACTAGAGTCTGAAAACTTCGATGTGGCCCAAAGCAAAGAAGCAGGAAAGGACGTCGGAGTCAAAAGAAAATCAACCACAAGCAGCGTATCAAATGCTAAGGAGAGGTAAAGTAACATTTTCTTTGCTAATTGTTTCTCTCGTATAATTTATAATTTCTAGCTACCGATATCGATCTTAAGAAAACTATAGGAATCCGCGAAAGTATTGTATTTTATAAAACGACCTGCTATTATAAAACATAATCATTCATAGCTTAAAACATAAATGGACTTATAAATACTTACATTTTGTCTCATCATTGATAACAACGGGTTCTGAATTATTAGGTACTAGTTGTTGGTTGCGTCTGCGTAAAATTTACAATAATAATAAAAAAATTAGCCTTTGTACCTCACAGATAATTACCATTCGAACGGTGAAAGAATTTTTTAAATCGGATTAGTAGTTTTTGAGTTATATCAATACATACAAAAATACAAATCTTTCCTTTTAATACTAGTATTGACTACTTTTGATCTGAAATCAAAGTGCAAATTATCTTGAGTTAATAAATATTCGTAGTTTCGAAATGTTACTTTAATAATTTGTTGGTGAAATTGATAAGTAGAAATGTAACGTCACGCCGGTTGTTACGAAGTCTGCATTGCACACACCAAACGATGACGCTTCAATGCTCCGCGGCACATTTCGCTTTGCTGCGTCATTTCATTTTAAATAATGACGTAAACGCTGGTTACGCACGTATTTTATTTCTCATTTTTATTATTTCGCCACTTTATAGGAAAAATGTATGTCTTAATTTTAGTAATGGTAATGTTATTATTAATACTATGTTTTATTAATTGATTCACTAAACATATTAACTTTGATTTTATAAAGTAAAAAAAATATTTAAGATGGACAGAGGATGAAATTTCTTCTTTGAGCTGGAATTATATGCAATGTAACACAACGTCGGATGTGATCGGTGAAGTACTGAAATTATTTAAAGAGGACGGCATAATTAAAAAGAGGGATTCTGTAATAAAGGAACTATTTAAACAATCAATAATAAACAAGGAAGAATTCGAGAAACTTCTTAAATCCGAAATGGACAGGAATTCTAAAGCTGTTCAAATTAACAAAGAGATGCGAGATGACGAAATAGGGAAGCTTTGCGAACAGTTGGCACAGGATGGCAAGTCTAAGTTTTTGGATTGGGTGCAAACAGTGTTACTTGACACTTGCTATGCGAAAATATATCTTGAGAAGAAAGCACAAATGGACATAGATTCTAGCAAAAACTTTACAGTAACTAATGATACAGATGTACCTGTCGTCTCTCCTGTATTGTATCATTCATTGGGTAAGTTTTATTTATACATAACTATGTTGTATTCTCTGTTATAGGCAATAAGCAAACGAGTGCTAAAGACGTTTCCATTCTTGGCTATTCTTAACATAGTAATGTTTAAAATTCTATTTTCAGTTTTAAATCAATCCGTTCCACTAGTGCCGTGGAATTGCGAGCAAGCTTCAATTTGTAAGGATTTAAAATTCCTGCAGCTTTTGCATAAGCTCGGCTTCCACATGCCCGTCGACTCTGGCAAAGTATTTATTCGTATACCTCACTTCTGGACGCCTGATTTTGTTTTCGATGTGGCAAGTAAAATATCACCGATTGATAAATGTGAGTAATATTAGCATGGAACATCCAAGTGGGCCATATTTGATATTATGCATTGTTACACTATTGTTCTTTTTTAAGCTAAATTAAAGTTTTCAATGAGTGAAGTAATGGAGACTAGTGTGTCGAAGTCGAAGCAGAGAAGCTCTTCTGCAATGACGCCGATCATAAAAGACGCGATGATTACCACTCCTCTTGATAATTTCTACCAAGTTAACAAACAACATCACTTTGGTACCGCCGTTAACTTCACCCCTATGTAAGTTTTTTTTGTAAATTATTTTTCATACATATTACAACTTATGCCTAATTATAAAAAAATGACTAAAAAAACCTTTAAATATAAATTAATGTTGTTAAATTTGATATTTAAATTTTTAGGCCTGGTTCGTCATTCAGTTTGAACGAAGACGAATTCCAAAAGCCCAATTGGCTCAAAGTAGTTCAGAAATCTCAAGAATATAAGATATCTTTTGATCTTGAAAGGTGAGCAAGCATTGTACGTTTCCTAAACAGTCTCTGTTAGTATTTTTATTATAGGAGTAGTTTTATTTAACACCCGGGGGAGTTGACGTAGAAATATTTTAGATATCGTTCCTTGATCGACCGACGCGGGAGTAACATTTTCTAGTTTGATCGACATTTTAATTTTTAAATTGTATTTTCAGCACTATTCTGAAGGAAGAGAAAATCGAGGTGAAGGTAACAGAGGTGGAGAGCCTTTTGACACAAGAGCGTGTGCGCGAGGGGCTGTGGCTCGGGGGGTTGGTGGCGGGGGTGATGCCGGGGGAGGAAGAGAACGAGGCGATGCCGGACGCGGAGCTGGCAATGCCCGCCATGAACGCCATGAGCGCTATGAACGCGAAGCCGGAGATCAACTACAACTTGCACCATATGGAGTCTGAATATTTCAACACCAGGTGAGACGACACAAACGACTCAAACCCGCCTCTTGATCAAACTGTTATTAAATTCAAATTTATCACTTGACAGGGTTGTTCAATCTGTATCGGATTGATTGATGATTCCAATTGCCTTAGATTAGCTGTAGCCTAAGGGGTAATATTATACATCTAGCTGTCCCCGTGCGGCTTCATCCGCATGAAATTATGAAACTTTTATTTTATTGTTTACATTTGTCAAATTGTCAATTGCAAGTGTCAAAGTAACATGACAGGATGACAAACCATGGCAACCTTGCTTTCTTGATGATGGCAGTTTGTAGTTTTTGGTCCCTTTTCCACATAATGATTTTTTCCAATTTATTTATCCCGTAAGTTTAATAGCGTGAAGATATATATCCTGAAGCGTGTCGTAAGCGTAGGGCTTTTTATTAATAAATAATTATTAAAAGTTATGTTGTGAGCTGACATTCTACGCCACGAAGAAGTGTGTGTTTACGCTTTATTGTATTAGTATAGAAGTATAGATTATGCTAGAAAAGTTACGAGTTTTAGAATAATTTGCATAATGTTTATGGTTACGGCTTCGAATTGGGATATGATATACATACTCGTATTTTTCCTCTACCCGGTTTTTTCTTAATGTTCTCGGGTTTTCATAAATAGTGGTAATGTATTGTCACTGAAGCATGTTAGTGTAATATTTGTATGTCCGTGTTGCAGCGTGTGCGAGACGGCGTCGGTGGCGTCGGACCTGACGCGCATGTACGTGTCGGACGAGGAGGAGAAGCCGGAGCCGCTGCGGCCGGCGCGCGAGCTGGCGGTGAAGGCCAGCGACGAGCTGTCGTCCAGCGACACCGACAGCGTCGCGCCCGCCGCCGAGAAACGACCCAGAGTCACTTTCTTTCCTACCTTTTGAAATAGAAACAATTACGTCACGTAATCACTAAATAATATAAGTTTATACAGCAATCGATTTATTTTTTGTAATGTTACCGCAAACTGTAAGTGACCGTATTATACAACTAGTATGTGTTATTTGTCGTTTCCTTGATGTTAATCGATGTTTTATAATCATTTTATGAGTGCAGGCCTTTCTTGCCGTGCGGAAGGAAAGTAATTGTACTTTATTTATTGTAATGTGTCGGAATGTTCGGGTTTGTCTTGCATTCGGCAGCGCTTCGTCCGGTCAGAGGGCGCAATGACGGTAGACACGTTTCTCTACATTTTATTATTATATTTTTGACATTTGTATAGATTATTATGGTATACAGTAAATTTGGATATGCAAAGTTTATAGATTTCTTACGTCATAATAAAAAACGTTTTGGTTTTTATATTTTGTATTTCTCATATATACAAGCGACGCAACACCGATCACACTATAAATAACAACTTATCATTAGTACATACACATGTAGCAACAACAAAACATAAGAATCAGACTATTTGGGCATTAAGTTTGGAACGGAACATTATTTATCAAACACTCATACAAAGAATTTTATATTATTTTTGAAGATCACAGATACAAAAACGGTAATTATGTACATGTTTACATAATGTTCGTCAGAGATTTATACATTTTCATTTACATTAATAATGTGGCACAGATGCTTGATTACCAGAACCATGATTTTCTAAATAGTTTTTAATAGCTTGATCGTAACTACTGGAATCGAATGTGTTAACATGTTCGTGGTTGGCGGGGTGTCCGTAGAGGCCGCCGGCGAACTCTTCGTTGGAGCTTTGCTGCGAGTGCTCGTCGCCGGCTGCTTGTGATCCGCTTCCGTAACCTCCGTCACCGTGATATACATTTTCAGAGTCAGGACCGTACCCATCAGATGCATGTTCTTGTACTTGGTAAGCGTTTCCGCGGAATTGACCGTGGCCCTGGTAAGGACTGTCCAATGCTTCGTGGCCGAGTTTGTCCTTTGAAGTAATCACATGAGGCACCTTGACGATCTGCGGGACTGGCACAGGATACGGTTTTGACACGTGCACTGGATAAGGTACTTTTTCCAATACTTTCACGGGATATGGTACGGGAATTTTAACAGCGATGGTCTTTGTAATTTTTACAACTCTAACAGGAGTTTCCGGTATTTCCACATGCTGACCCAGATCTTGAAGTTCTGTGTCGTAGTTCTCCACGGGGATTATGTGCTTGTGTTCAGAGGCGAAAGCTATGCATGTGCAACATAGTACAGTAATAAATTTCTGAAACAAAAGTGTAATAATAAGCATGTTTAACATTTGATTAAACCTCAGGATAATATTTTACATAAAATATTCCATTACGTTTTGTTCACGAAGTACCGAATGTTGTTAATTCCAGAATAATTGTCATCGGATGTTTTGTTATTGCAGCTACTACTGAAGAATGTTATATAACTTATTGTGTAATCAGGAAGTTGTCGTTTCCGATACTTGACTTCCAAATACATCTTATGTCGCTATTAATAAAATACAAAATAACTTACCCGTAACTTCATAGCGGAGAAATGAAGTGTGCGTTCGAAGTGCGAGTAAAAACTATCGAGCAACAAGTGCACAGAGAGGCTTTTATATGGCGCGATCCCGCGGCAGCGAGAGATTGCTTCTGCTCGAGCCAAACAATTACTTTCTTACATCGCGTCCACTCGCCCCTCGGCGACGTCGAGAGGGCGACGGGCCGCGGCCGGCGCACACGTCACCACCTTCACTGATCTGAATTACTTAACTTATAGCGCTGAATCATTATCGACTTCGTTAAGTATTTAAAAATGTAAACTATAAAAATATTTGTTTTGAAGGTCAAACAACCAATCACATGTACATCACTAATGCACTATGCCTGGCAGACGCATAGTTTTCACTGAACACAACTTAAGCACTATGTAATTATTTCTTGTTGTATATTTTCTTATTGTAAAACTTTTGCAATAAGTAGAATTGATTGGTCTTGAGACAGACTCCTTACCTTTATGAATATTAAAACTTTATTTTAAACTTACAGTTTGGGTTTAGGGCTTATATGCTAAATGTTATAGTAATACGCATCAATTTGCAACTGAATTATTATAATTTTTTTAAAACATGAGGTCGAGAGAGTGAGCTTGATTAGTGATCCTGAACAAAACAACATAAGTTGAGATCAAGATGAAGCGGTAGTTTATTCATTATAAATAATGGTTTCTTGAAAGTTCCATCAATAACTAATTAATAGCATTTTATTTTACCTTGCTTTCGAGGCAATGCAATTTGTTTTAAAAACAGTTTTATACATTGTTTTTTAATATTAGCTTATATCGTCTTTTATAAAAGACTTCTTACTAAACACTTTCGTTCGTATGTTTTTTACTGCATTTTTTGCTAACATACAACTAATTTGTCGCACTAACTATCTTAAGTTTACTTCGTATAAAAGATTCTATAAAGTTGATTTTTAAATGAGTATGTGAACAAGAGTCTACTACTAAAAATAAGCTATACCTAAATATGTTCCACGCATTTCGTAAGATGTTCCGAGCCAAAATTACCTCTCTACTAAGTAGATATGTATTTGAATGTCTCCAACTACGCATTTAAGTCTTAAGTTCAAGAGATTATGAACATTAACCGAATACTTGCTTAGTAATTACTTCTGAAGGCCAACATCTATACAAGTAATAAAATTTGAGCGTGTAATTTCGAGAAAGTTCGTGATTATAACCAAAAATCAATTTTTAATATGTTAATCCTTTTGTCTGGCCGAATATCCGCACCTGTTCCGGGTAATCAACAAAATGGTTCAACTAATAGCTGATCTATGTGGCAGTATTATAGGGTTACTCTTTTTTTTACGACGCCACGCTGACGAAGTCGCGGGCACCAGTAGTATATGTAATTAAAAACAATAACATAATGTTACAGTTAATATATTATTCAATGATGTTTATACATTTTTAAATATTTGGTGTAAAGTTTAAACTCTCATTCTGTCAGAAAGAACCCTGACAATAGAACCAGATCCACCAACATTAAATGCCTTCTCATGCCACAGTAGCAGATGTCCACTGGAACCTTCGGAAGGGTATTCAAAACCTCTGTAGATGTATTTCATCAAGATGTCTATATCATCTCGAGAGAGATTTCCAACTACTTCTTCTATTTGTGCTGATTTGATTGCAAGTAATACTTTTAAAGTAATAGCAAGTGCATTATCCTGTAAAAACAAATAGTCATTAGTAAAACTTAAAAATTCAAGAATTCCAGAGCATTTATATTGCCTGATTATTGGGAAACACAGAGGTGAGTTTGTTAAGACAGAATTGCTAAAATTATTTAATTGAATATGTAGAACTTGTAAAAAATGTAGTGTAGTATATTAAAAAATCATAAAATGTCTGAATGACTTACTTTGACTTGCTGGTTTGATGAACCAACAGGTGCATTGCCCAGCACCAACTTAAGTGCTTCTATATATCTTCCTGTATTAATGTGTTAAGAAAATTATTCAAAGATTCACACTATATGAAAGAGACAATTTTCCAATTTACTGGCTAACATGTTATTAAAAATAAAAATTGTACATCATAATGATCATGGACACCAGTCTTCAAATTTTTAAGTATAAAAATATTAAAATAAAATAATACAATTTTAATAATGTTGTTGAAGCAATGACTAAAACTTCAGTAAAATGATTGCTCCATATATTATAATATATTTCTAGTATTGAAAGAAATGTAAAGGGCACAGAAGTGTAGTAAAATAAGTTTCAGGAAAAGATTAAACATGCTTAGTACCGACGCCCTTATGAGATAATTCTCAGTTGTCATATAACGAAATCGAACAGAAGAAATACATGATATTCATATACTGATTAAGGTTCTAAAAATATAACAATAATAACTATTAAAAGGATATTGATTAAGCAATGCACAAATTTCTCCTTCGTCAGGGCCCGTAGGACCGGATGATTCAGCTTCATCTTCTTTGAAATTATCTTCATTGTACTGGTCGATGTCTATTTTACGAAACGCCGAACTAGAAGTATTTTTAGCCATTGTTTTCTCCTATAAGATATATACTTGTTTCAAAGAAATTTTATTTATGAAATACTTTAAAATAGTACAAAAAGAAATTTAAACTTTGTTATTCTCTATACCAATTTGTCAATGTCACAGTGACAGTGACAATGACATCTGAGTCAGTGTATATAATAGCAAAGATAATATATGGTAACTGTTGAGGTGTCTATGACACTTTAAACATAATTCAATAAGAATCAGAGATAGGTATTCCCGTCCCGAAAACGTTGCAACATATTACTTTTTCGGACTCTCAGTAACTTACCGACTTAATACCGTTGTAACTGTAATTGGTAATTTTTAATATAGTCTGCCAATAATGTTTGAATGGTGTTGAGCTCTCCTCTCTGTTCTCTGTGGTCAGGTTGAGTTTGACACTTAGGTCATTGAAATTGAATTAATTTTATATTTAAAACCTGAAAATATAGTTGTATTTTGTTTGCGTTGTTGATATTTGAATGTTTCTATAAAACTCAAAATCTTTACCACTCTTTGAGTTACCCTTTTTAAGGCACAAGATTACTACAAAATTTGGCCACAATGACAATGGGCGATGAATTACCTGTTACTTCCTTAGTTTTGCCAGTACTCATACGTCCTGTTTTAACCCAGGTGAGACTTATTTTAAAATTTTGTGGGTAGGTGTTCTATGTGCCTAAAATCATGAATCAAACATATACAATATACGGTTATTTCATTGTGGTGTCGCAATTTCTCATACGTATCATTTCTTGCATTACTTTTGTTTTCATAATATTTGGAGGTCATTATAATCGTATCAGTAACGATAATTACTTTAAAATTACTACTATTAAATGCAAAAAATCTGCTGTTTTGAAACAAATTTGCTTACTGAAGACATACTGTGGCTTAATATCTCTTTAGAATAGACTTTATATGGACTTGCGAATATAGGAAGTCTGACTATAGTATTTAATATCTTGGCTTGCTGAGATTGCTCCTGGAGAACATATACTTATAGTTTGCCAAGAGTCCACAGTGAGCTGGCCTGTTATCCATGTCCCACACTCACGGAAAATCTATTGCAGATATGTTATGTTGCGAAATGAGTTGGTAAAAGCATAATTACATGACTATATTACTAACTAGCCGAGTAAATTAAATAGTAAAATGTTAATATGTAATTTTATTATTTGTAGTTGGAAAAATATGACCTGGGCGCATCTCAAACATTACGAGCCGCTCTTACAAAAGCGGAAGCAGCCATACCAGGACTTAACTATGATTTAGTGGCTGGTATAATGAGGCGGGCTGATATACCGGTTAACATGAATGAAAGCTTGCTAAGGCTGCAAGGAACACTTACTGAAAATGAATGTAAGACAAGTTTACATATTTCTCAACTTACATGTTAGTGTTAGAACTTAAGTTATATTAAGTTAACTGGTCTTGTTTATTGTCTATAGGTGCCGATTTGAGATTGAACAGGTCAGAGGAAGCTTTTCAGGAATTGAATAAAAAATCAACTGCTCTAAAGAAAATTTTGAGCCGAATTCCAGATGAAATTACTGACCGTAAAACTTTTTTGGAAACTATAAAGTGAGCTTTAAATCATATAAACTTGTTAAGTGAAAAATATTTATTTGATGTCTGTTTGATTAATTATGTATGTCTGATTTTTGCTTAATAAATTTTTTTTTCAGAGAAATAGCCTCTGCTATCAAAAAGTTGTTAGATGCGGTGAATGAAGTGTCAACATACACACCGGGCCCTGGGAAACAGGCACTCGAACAGAGGAAAAGGGAATTTGTCAAATATTCAAAGAGATTTTCTAACACTTTAAAGGAATATTTCAAGGAGGGGCAGTTAGTAAAACATTTAGAGCTTTATTAATTTTGTAACAATGTTGCTTTTCCAATATTTGAATACTTGTTGGATAAATTTATGTGTATACCAAATAATTAATTATTTTTTGATATTGTGGTAATTATAAAATGACCTAGCACTACCAGTTTTTGCCGACAATAGACAGTAAATCTATAACTATATTAGTCTAGGTTATCTGAATGTAGAGAAAACATTATTATGTACTACAATCCACTATATACTAATTCTGTGCTTTTTGTTCCAGAGCAAATGCTGTGTTTGTGAGTGCGCTCTATCTTATACATCAAACTAACCAAATCTTGTATACTGTTAAAAATAAATCAGAGTAAAAACTTGAATAATTAGTGGTTTATAAAGAGGTTATTAAAAAATTAAAACTAAAATATTATTGAATGTGTTATTATTATTTGTAACTTGTTTTTGGTTTTACAATTGTCTAACTTTTGGGAAAGGATAAGATACCAAATTTGTAATATAAAAGTATTATTGTTATATTAAATTGTACTAATAAAATGTATCTGAATTATTTAATGGGACCTGATAACCAAAATATTTAATTACTAATTTAAATATTACATTTGTGTTCTATCCACAGTAATGTCTATTCACACTAAGTTACATAGTAAATGGATATAGACAAATTCAATGAAAGTGAGAAATTATGTTAACATCTTTCACTGGCTATCAATGTTATTTATTGTGTATGAATTCTTTTTGACATGTTTTGTTTAAATTGATGATATAAACATGTCTGTTTTTAATAGGCCTGTGGTTACACTTTATCGAAGGTAAAAGATGGGTGGTAATTTCTCGTTACTATTGAATTCGACTATAGATGTTTAAATTCGGTTTTTAAATAGACATTTTCCGTGACTTGTCCATGATTATATTGAAAACAATTTATTTTTGGTTTAAAGAATTTATTGCTATTTTAAATTGTACCTAGATGTTTCAATTAATTAACCTTTACTTAGGTTGTTTAGTGGTCGTTTTTCTTTAAATCTCATACATTAATAAATTTAGTTATATTTTAAACTTAATTTGTTTAGATTATTGTAATATGTTTAATTGTTTTAATAAATCAAAAAAGTTTAAGTATTGTAGTGATTTATTTGAGTGCAGCAGTGATACTATCACATGAACATGTCAATCCCAATCCAGAGGTAAAATAATAAAAATTATGTGATTATATCAACATTTATAACTGGTTTTTTATTTTTTTACCCGAAAGTTGTTCCGCCTCTTCTAACAGACGATTTATGTCACAAATCATAGTCTTTAGTTATGAAGGAAAAACGGAAGGTTTATGTAGTTTTTGCTAACAAAAATAATTTTCAAACAATTTTTTTTTAAAATCGGATTTTTCTTATTATGACACGCAAACAATTGTTCACTTGTGTCCATGCATGAAGGCCGTACTAGCATTGTGGTGAGGCAGTGCCCAACACGAGTGATGACCAATGACATCATAATCAACATCTCCCCTGCCTTATCCTACTTACTTGACCAATGATTTAATTTATATTTATCTGGATAAACTATAAGAAAATTGTCATTTCAGCCCATATACTACAGAGTATTATATTGTTAAG
>DVQH01001743.1:0-11719 GCA_018231625.1 Papilio phestus | reverse complement strand
AATACAAAACACTTATACAATAATACACCATATTTAAAAACTTAATAATAATAATAGTAGTGATACCGTCTGGCTGGTATTATTTATGTATTTTATTATTTATTATTTAAATATGGTGTATTATTGTATAAGTGTTTTGTATTAGTTATATATATATATATATATAAATATGTTTATTTTATTTTATTTATATATGAAAGCCAGCCAGACGGAGAGAAAATAACCTTAAAAAGAAAATAATAGTACGTAACAGTTGTGTTAAATGAATATCCAATTTTTTATTTAGTTTTTTCACGTCAATTAGTGTTTCAGTCTAAATGTCCAAGAATTTCATGATTCAAAATTTTGTAATAACTCCTATCTGTTTTGATTGTATTTCTTAGTGAAATGTGACTGGTTGATTACTGATAGATAGAATAAAAAGAATATTGGAATATAGGGAATATTTTGAAGTCTATAAATAATATACAGTTCATTTTTTTAAACTCTTACATACGTTAATGTACGGCAAGTTTTTATTATCCAGGGCGTAGGAATGTTAACCCTGCTGTCCCCCAGAAGGAGGGGTGTCTTTTTGATGATTCACTCCCTCCCATACAAAAAGAGGCCATAGAAAGGTTACTGATTTGAACACTTTAGGTGAAATCCTTAGTGTTTCGATAGTATCTTTGAATTTTGGGACATTTCGAAATTTTTGTTACTATTTTTGTTATTATTATTTTTATTAATAAGGTCTAGATATAATTTATAATTAAGAAGTGTACATTGATTCACGGCTCCAATACGACCATTACAAATATATCTTGTCTTAGTATGTATATCTTATAGTGAGAAAGGCCATAACGGTCTATAGATTTTAGAATATCCATTAATAATTTAATAAAAATAAGGTCAAATGTCTATGGGTCTTATGTAAATAGTCGTATCTTTAAAATAAATACTTTTTTAGAACAGAACTTTTGAACATTATTACTTTATATTTCATTTAGTTACGTTACATACAAAGTAAACAGTAAACGTGTTCTAATGTATTTTTTTTCTAATAAAAAAATGGTTCTCAAACAAAAATTATAAAACATTGTGCATATTGCCAACTTCTATTATAGGATACGATTATTTACCTTGGTGCCATCGGGTTTAATGAATTTTTTCACTGACTTACCAAAAGAAGGAGGTACCAAATTCGTCTGTATGGTTTTTTTTTATTTTAACATTGATGTAATTCTTATCATATTCTTTTTACACATGTTTTATATCGTAATGGAAAGGTTTTTTTGTAATTCTCACTGTCAAAAAGGAAATCAATTTAAATGAAATAACAGCAGTTTTATGCTACAAAAATCATAGTTGAATCATTAGTAATCACGCTTTTATTTAGTTGGAAAGTGTTATTTATGGCAGCTTTAATCCGTCTTTTTTTTTTTTTCATTTGACCAATTTCATTCCCAAAAACTTAAAATAATTGGTATTCGTTTTAGGTTATTTTGGATTAAAGTTATAGTTGATTTGATATTATAAATGTTCTTACATTTTAGGCTTCGGAATTAGATTATATTTATGATAAACTTATTATAATGAAGCTAGTTTAATTAATTAATGCGAAATTCTTAAGTAAGTAGTAAGTTACGTCTATATTTTTACTGTAATCGATAAGCTATCGTGTTATAAACACGGAAATATTGTAATTCTTTTAATATCGTAGTTAGTGAGATAGGTGTGTTTTAAACAATTCTATTAGCGAACCCAAGGAGACAAAGGTAAAGGGACAAGATTATCCCCCAAGTCAAATCTTTCGTTACGAATTGAGTTTCCAATTTTATTTTGACACAGTTTATAATGCCAAAACATCTAAATAAAACCAGCATTTCTTTTATATGACAATATATTTTCAGCAGAAACTCGTGGTTTGGGATCTAGAATTATTTTACTTTAACTCTTTTCTCCAGGCACCTGTATTCCTATAAATGCTACGTATTTCGAAAGTTCATTTTCGATTCTTAGTTTTTCCTCTATTAAATTGAATTTTATGTTCTAATAATGCAGTAACCGTCGTCGTATAAATATTTTTTTATTAACTTTATTTTATAAAACGGCCAATGGCAACGATCGGAGTTTTTTATAGTTCGTAACACTAATACACTAAATAATATTGAGCCAATAGTTAAATTCCAATAAACATTATATCAAGCCATTGACAATATACATTCATTCATTCTTTCATTTATTCATTCACTCACTCTCTATCTCTATTTTATACGTTTTGTAGTTACTGGGTTTAAAAAAAATAGGTTATTTACTATAGGTTAGGATCGTAATTATAATAATATCGTTTTCTTTAAGTACTTTAGGTGAAATAAAAAAAATAGTTTGTAAATTAAATAAGATTACATATATTAACTTGCATTGTTGTGGAAAACATTGTAACATCTATTTGAACACCGTTAGCGAAGAAATACTTTGGGATGATTTCATCTCACCATTCACCTAACGTATGGCCCCATTCAACTTATTTGAGTCTTCTGATTATGCTAGTTATGTTCTTTGTCTTTGTTTTAGTTTCACGGTTTTTAACTGTATACTTCCCATCATTGAGCATATTTCATTGAGTACTGACATTTTGTAAGTTTGTCAAGTCTGACAACCGTACACAGGGACTTGTAATATACCTTTAACATTGATGCACTATCTTATCTTGATAGCTTCTGTACAGCTCAAATATCTTTTCCAGCCATTTGTAATTCTTTTCCCGACTTTTTTTTACGATCAGTTGTTTGTTTAGTGAAAATTCATTTGTGTCATTTGGATGTCTTCCATTTTTATTTTCTTTCTGGTGCCATACCTTTTCTGAGTTTAGTTTGAACTACTTTTTTTTCTTTCAGTTGCCAGTTGACCTATCATGTTTTTTTTGTTATTCTGTATATTTTTAATGTTCATATGCAAATAAAACTATTTCATCGGAAAACCTTAGATTTGTCAGTTGAACACCATCATCATATGTAATAAACATTTAAAATGCTTTAGTTATTTATGTAAATAAAATTGTTCGTAGATTTAATAATGGTAAATTAAGTTGTTAGTATAACATAAATCATAGAGTTGTAAGCTCGTAAGTAAACGTACATAGTAATGTTTTAAATACCACCATAGAATTTCATAGCATTAATAATCAGAACAATATAAGTGTGTTCTATAAACTTATTATTATATAGCTTATGAATTATTATTAACGCAAAATTATTAACCATAATTTTGCATTTCTTAGCCAATGGTCTTGGACAACTTTGCTTTTATAAAGAGGAACGGAGAGCGCTTTTCTTTGGCAAATTCTTCTAAATCCACCATCTCAGGTCTATGGAGGCCAGAACTTAATTCCGCTTTCCCAGTCCCATCTGGTTTAAATTGCATTATTCTCCTTTTCAACCCCCTACTGACAAAACAGGATCTGTCGCACTGTTACACCAAGCATCCTATCTTGCGAGACCGGCCCTGGTGTTTGGTTTGCGGGTTTTCGCCTTATCCTGGCTAAGAGCCTGACCAGTCCACTATTCACCACCCAAAGACAACTGAGCAGGTCCATGGTCCACATATTTCTTAACATTACACAACTTATATCAAATCGTCAGTCTTAACTACATATCGCGAATTTGGACAATAAACATTAATTTTAATTCATTTAAACAAGAATATGAATTAAATTTTCAACGGTTGAATTAAAAGAATGCTTAGATATTTTGATTTTTTTTATAATTTAGAATGTCTAAGTATTGCTTACCAAAGCTAAGCATTATTTTGTGCCAAATTATTCTTGTAAGTTTTTGTATTATTAAAATTTCACACTATTGGCTCAATGACAGACTATAATTACATTTCTTAATAATGTATAATAAGTATTATAATTGACCAAGCTGTAGTTGCATGTTCATTTCTTTTTTGTGATATTTTAATGTAAACTGAACTTTAGAGAATACTATTTTCTGAAAAGAAAATTTTAGGCTAAGATGTTTTAAATTTCGTCCAGACAGTTTGTGTAATGTTTATATTTCTGTAATATGTTAATTTTCCGATTTTCTTTTTCACGTTGATAAAATCAATAAACTAGGAAACACCTAATTTCTTTTCTCATATTGTCATTTAATATATTATACTTAAGTTAACTTAATGTAAGGACGTAGGATTTAAGAGTAAAATAATTGAATTAATACTAATTAAGCATAGTTAAGTTGTAGCGTAATGAGTAATAAGTTTTTAATTTCGTTGCATTGTGTTTAGAGTTTTATATTTGTGTTTTGGGTTCTCGTTTTATCTACAATTTTAATTGTTTTGTGTATGTTTCATTGTTTTAAACTATGTCTTTGCTGTTATGTTTTTTTTTTAATTCCATATCGTATAACCTTAGAAAACATGTTATTGCACGTTACGTATTATCTTTCAAAATTCACGTATCTAATTTCTAAAACTATTATTATATTTGATAGGAAATAAACAAAATATTCTATTGCAATCGTTTGGCCTAAAAAACTTAGTTTCTCTCGAGAGAAAAATCAATTATTTATTCCAAATTGAAGAAAAGATAATTGCATAGTTGCTTAAGTTGAAAATGTCTCGATTTTAGTTCTAATTTACTGTTTAATTTAATTATTGATTTACTTTAATAGATTTGTAAGTAATAGTTGGATAAATGTAAAGCTTGAACAAGAAACGCGCATCAAGCAATAATCGAGTAGTTTTAGTGAGTAAGACGGTTTTTTCTATGTGTATAGTGTAGCATAAAAACTACTTGTAAATTTAAGGGAAATAAATATGTATATTTTGCTTATTTATGGTTTTAATTGTTACTTAAAATTGATGGTAAACGTAAAACGATAGATATAGATTGATTACAAATGCATTTGTTGTTTATTCTTATAGAATCGTGAACAAGAACAAAATTGTTTTAAACGAAATAAAACAGTGCCAAGATGTTAAATATGTCATAAAAGTTATTATAAACAATGGAAGTGATAATGCCGTTTAGTGCTTGCGAATATTTTAATTGTAGTCCGAAGATGAGACCTGGCGCTACGCCAGTCAGCACACGATGCATACCTAACTCGCACCGAGCCGCTTCCAACGTAATATCTAATCACTTTTTATCTAGAGTGCCGGATGTGAACGCCGGTTACATACCAATCCTCGTAGCTTCTATCCCAAACGTAAAAATCCCATTACTAACTGCATAATTATCTAGCTTGAAAAAACTACAAAACTGATGTCTGTACCTAATTCTGAGACTATTGTTTAACTGCTAAAAATGTATGAGTTATGTGGTAGTGGGTGCGAAACAGTGTCAAGAGTGAGGGGCGGCGTTGGCCTGCGGCCATGGGCACGTGGCGTCGTAAGGAAGCCCGATGCGATGCGACGTAAACACGCCTATTCGCACAACTGATCTTGGCCAGATCTTGACCCATTAACACGGGTGCCGATGTCAGAGCTGTGTCGCTTGGGGTATTAATAGCTGGTAAGCGGGAGCGGGATTGTGTTCAGCGTACGCGCACGCCGCCTACGGGCCATTCCACGAGATCTCCGTGCGCCGGGACCATGATCGCGGGAAAATGACATCTCGAGGCATAAGACGGAAGAAATCCTCGCTCTCCGAAGTGAAAGTGGCTGTGATCGGTGCACCTTCCGTCGGCAAAAGCGGTATGTGAGCTCGCGATACATGAACACGGAAGCGCTCATGTTTAGTGGTTTGTTGTAATGACGGTTTTCGTACAACTTTTTGATAATTTCATTATTAGCTCTTGTGATGCATCTCAAATGGTAAGTGGTTGTAGCTAATTGTTATTAAAATAAAAGTGATTGTTAAAACAAAAGTTAACTTTGTTGCTGCCATTCTCTTTATGCGATATGTTCAAATCGATACATAAATACATACATACCTAAATTCAAGATGATTTTTAAATACACGTACCTCGTTTATTGGTTAAATTTTTGCTGTTTCTTTAAACATTTTATATGTAAGTAGTAATATACTCTTGGCTTTAAACGGTGTATTTGTATGTGTGCATTGAATAAATTGTTTCATGAATATTGCATAAAATTACTTTCCTATTATATTATGAGTTGACGTCGCAATATATATAAACCAATTCCTACGCGATTCTGAAGACATTGCTACGACCACGAAAATAAAATTATTGAATCAAAGTTACTTCCAAGGTTAAACTAACAAATTATTCACTAACAAATTGCTACATTAAATATATTTTCGGACCCAATTAAAATGGTTTCGCAAATATTAATGTGTAAGTCATTTTAACATTACAATTTACGTATCTAATAATGTTTAATAGGAACTGCAATCCTATTTGACTGAGAAACTTCAATGAATGCTAAGTCCAAATTTATCAGTTTGAAAGCTATTTGCATTAACTATTTGACTATTTTACATGTCTTAAAACTATACACCTAAAGGTCGACCAGACAAGACGAGACTTTTGCCAGACAGTTGTTTCTACTCCATGTCGCTTGACATTGCCAAAATTTTAACACGCAGGTCTTTACTAGAGGCAGTTGTTTTAAATCTACAACTATGCATCTAAACATCTACATGGAATGTGCACATATTTATAGATTAATTTATAAACTGCAAGTATGTACGAATTTTGCTTTTTAAACCGGATCGATCTTTCGTTTAATTGAAGAATGGTAAATTCTTGAGAAATCCATTAAAACGTGAAATACCCACAATATTCTTTACAGTTTATACATTAAGACATACTCGTATGACGACAGTTTATACATATTTTAATCATATAAATAGCCAATTAAAAAAACGAAATTAGATACTGCATGTAAAACAGATTTTTATAATTCCAGCCTACTCCTATGGATGCTACTGTTAATGTTACAAGCCATGAAAATTTTATAGATGCGAAATAAATCATCAAACGAGATTAGAATATACGATTTTTATTAGAACCACGATCTAAAAATGTTCCTCCATTGTGGCTTTCATTGTTTTCAACGATTACATCAGTCTTATATCATTAAAGCAGATTATTTTACGAAAAAAAAATTAATAACCGGTTATTATAAGTGAATTATACAACTATGCTGTTAAAATATAGTGTCACAAAAATATTACAGTTATGAGAAATTACATTAGTTATAATAATATGATTCATTGATTTTTGTCGTACATTTCATGATTTTGTTTCATATCCTTTAATAAGCAAACACCATAATTCTACAGTGAAACATTTCAAGTTTTAAATTAGTATGTTAATGGACTATTAATCAAATGAAATGTGCGTGTGAAATCACGGGGATTTAATTGTTTTCTCATGATTAAATAGACAATTGTATATTAAAATAATAAGCCGTAAACGTTCGTTTCTTGCGTATCAGTTCTGCTGTTACGCTCTGGACTTGCTGAGGTCATTTTATTTATTTATAACAGTAACATTGAATAACACGTGTGTAATGCTCGCGACCATTGCCGCAAAGCGAAATCGCTATATACAAAAACATATTTTATTTTTACTATACATAAATAAAACTCAAATACCAAGAACTTTAAACCTCCGATAGGGAGTTTAGAAACAACATTTGGTAAACATCCTGCTCATAATGTTTAAGAAATACGAGTGTCCATTTCCTGTATTTACATAGGCAATAATATGCATTACTATGTTCACACTTTATGTCAGCTTGCTACTTTCGCATATCTTCACAGGCGAATGCAGGGTGAGCTTACTGCGGTTTGTGGAACCTCCATCAAGGGCACCCCTTTCCTGCCCTCGTATTGCTATACGTCCCCTCGATTCATAAGATTATATCCTACGCAGCCGCACCTAGAAATAGCGAGCCGCAAGTTCAGATGGCATTATACTTACTATGTTTTTGTACAATGTTTATTGTTTTCAAGTATTCTAAGATCTTTCTTCTTTGTAACAATTCCAGGGTAGACATGTTTAAAAGGAAACAGACTACAGCAAATATAACATTAAACCTTTTTACAATCAAAAGTGGTGATGAACACTTAACTAGCAAAGAATAAATTAAAGTAAAAGTAAATTAATTAAAAGTGCAAATATATCGAAATACTTAGGTTCGTTAGTGAGTCGATTCAAACTTAGGGTTAAAATTTTACATTACATGACTCAAAGATGAAAAGTGACTAAGATTATGAATTTATTAACCTAGTTAAACGTTATTATTAAATACATAAAACTCGTTATCAATACGTTTCTTTATGCGTTTTGTGTTTGCCAATAGAGAATTAAAAAGATAGATCACAAAGTACGATATACTGTTGAAAATGAATATGCCACAAAACATATCCCTTTGCTCGTTTATCACATTCTGTTGTAAATAAACCAACGCAGTCGGTTTTACTATTTGTGCGTCTTGTCAAAATAGATCCCGTAGTTGAATTTTTAAGTGACATCTGACGGCATAATGTGCTCCCCGTAATACGAGCTAGCATTAGGGGTTAATATTTTACAATTTATTTACTATTTTTCAGTTTGAACTTGAAGTCAGCACATTTCTAGTTCATTAATTACAACTAGATGATATCTAAGTTTCCGTAAAACCTGATGTACTCGATATTTATATTAGTTATAATAAAAAACAAAGAAAAATGTCCAAATAATTACTATAAAGTTAGCGAGTAGATAGTCTAAGTACCTTTCCGATGGCGTTAACTCAGGTCATATCAAAGTGATTCAAATATATTCTGAAATGTCTTTGGGTCATATTGATTCAAGACAAGGCGCAGATGGCACGTAGGATGGTAATTGGAATGATTTCGACGCTTCGGGTCTGTATCGTATTCGTATTTTACACGTCTAATTTTGGCGGCAACATTGTGTATTGGTGCGTAAACTCCGACTTGAATATGGGTCAATGATCATGAATTCCATCGCTCTCGTACTTTCGTACGAGTTTCAGAATATGTACGTATTATCTATGGTTGTACGTCATATCTTATTATTTAGATATACTCTCGTATCGAAATTTTATTTCATAAATGCGTATATTCTAGCAAAAGAAACGTATTTTTTCTTAGCATAATATGCCTGTCATATCGATACCATCGCTTCTCCGTTTCATATCTGGAATCTACTACATTCGATCTATAAGGCAATTATTATTGAGATCTTAAAATCTGAAAGGATCTTAACAAAGTCGTTATAGCAACTGACATTAGTGAAAATGTTTATAAAATGTAATTACACTCGATAAAATGATCATATCTGTCTGAACCTGTCGTGATGAAAGACGGCTGACTGCGATATATTGTTTACAAAGTTCACAATGGTTGTTAACACATATTTTTTTAAGAATATAAACGTTTCCTCTGCGTGTACTTTGATGTCGGTTGATTTCAGAGTACATTAAGTAATGTTAAAATGTGTTCGATCCAATATTCTAGCAAAGAGAACAATTGAAAATAACCTCGAGTTCGCACTGTCTAATTCCATTATGCCGAACGTAATTTGAAACGCGCGAATTTTTGTGCATTTAATTAGCTGATTTTTCATTAAGAAGTAATTTTCAGGTTCATTCACATTATTGATACAAATGTATTAACATAAGTAAATAAATAAGCAGAACAACAAATAAACAGTCCTTTTGTAGATTGGTTCGTTCTATAAGAAATCCCTCAAGTAGGACGCAATAGTACGTGCTTCATTGCAATTTAAGGGATTTTCATATATTGAGCAGTCGATCATCATGTTTATAAATGTTTTAGAGAGCACAATAGATTTTGGTTGACCACGAGTTCATTTGTGAAAATCCTTTATGTTCCTTACTTGACATCCAATTTTTATTTCGAATTTGTATTTGAAACAACAAGAAAATTGAATATTCAAGTATTTCATTAAGATTATTTTAAACGTGGTCAAGATCCTTTAGACAGATCAGTTGAAAATTAGCCACGGGGACAGATATATTTTTAAAAGCACACATTCAGTAACGCTACCCGTCACTTACAATTAGCGCATTATACAATACTTATTACGTTTTGTCATCGTAAATCGTTTACATGTGTGATATCCCTGCAGAGTGCTACCGAGCTGGCGCTTCGCCAAACATCAAGTGTTAGAACAATCTGCGTAAACTATGTTTGTTTACGAATTGATTTATGTCATAAAAATAAACAACACCTAATAATTTTGTCATGATATAAAGATGTTAAATCGATATAATCAGATTTTGATGAAACCATTATCACACATTATTCTCAAATGACGTTAAAATGTATTAAAAAGACGGTGGGTACCTGAAAGTCTAAACGGGCGATAAAATACACGCACGCATTTAGCGTAACTTACTTCTTTCAATTTTATATCCTTAAATTTACGGTTATTTGAAACAATCAATCACTTTTGCAATATAAATCTTTTTGCTCAAGGTTTATTAATCCTTTCAATTTGTAAACCACTGAAGCGTTATTAAAAAGTCATAAATTTAATATTTTAATAATTTACAACTTGTTAACAACATATTGAATCTTGTCATAATATTGATGAATTGATAGTATACGAGAAAGTAACCTTGTTCCAATGCCACCTATCCATTCACGGTTCGTTTGACGTCACCGAATGATCGTTTCAATTCCCGATAGACTTCGATGCATTTGAACATACACATATAAAATTAAGCTGTTATATTTTACATTTTTATCACAATGCAATATTTGACTATCATTGTATTCGGTGCTTAGTTATCCTATTGAAATGTAGACTGAATCATAAAAAGCTTATCTGCACCAATTTGTATACTTCCTAATTAAAAATTAAACCGCTTTATAAGTTTAAATAAACCTTCGTATCTCGGTTAAAATAGACCATCTGAAAATATTTTACAAGGTTGTATTAATCAATAATATTAATTCTACACTACGGAAACGTTTCAATTTTAGTACATTGTACGGAAAAGCGTCTATGATTCAGCCAACACTGCCAGTACCCAAATGATTGCGTAGGACTCACCCACTAGAAACGTCTTAACTACTCACAAAAATTATGTTTCGGCAGAGTTTATTCTATTTTCATTAAACATAAAGAAGTCACTGCTTCTTTCCTGCTATCGTTGAGTATTTTAAGACTTTAGAATAAACAACGGTTATTTGCGAACGGCGCGACGATATAGCTGTTTAACTTGCAAAGAATAAAATAGTAAAAGCTCTTGCGTATTTTGAAGCGGTTGTGGTATGTAGTCATAAAATTAATTAACTGATTAACGCAAACGCGCCCAAGAAGGACTCGTCAAAATACGCGCAAATCCCATTTTTAAACTTTTATGTAATTCTTAGTATACGTGTTTCTACACATGACTAAAAAGATCGATATATTCACTACTTGAACTACTATTTTCATTGGACATCAATCAAACATCGTGGTTATTTTTGGAAATTAATCTGAACAATGTTTAAGTTGGCGGCAATAGGTGCGTTTACATTACTTAGTATGTAATTTAAATTGAATAATTCGTTGTAGAACATTGTTTTTAAAGGCAGTAGGGAGAAATAATTCCATCGCGTTTTTCAATTGTCGTTACATTTAACAATACTCTTATCGATTTAAATGTAAGTGATGGTGAGAGAACTGAGTATTTAAATAATTCATTTCAAATCGATTGGAACGTTTTAGTGGTTTAGTTCATTAGTATTCTGGTGGAGTTCACTGCTCATGCTCCATTAAACGTTTAAAAAAAACTAATCTAT
>DVQH01001742.1:0-11721 GCA_018231625.1 Papilio phestus | reverse complement strand
CTTCAATAAATTATTTATACAAAATATTGCTGATTACAGCATTTGTTTGTTTTGAAATTTGAAATAGAAACTTGATATAAAAACCTTCCATAACTTGAACAAGCAAAATTGATAGGATAAGCCCTAGATGTTCCATTAATTGGAAAGAAGCCAGCCAGTATGTAATTCACTATAGTATACGCTTTATTTCATTTATATGTTATAAAAGTTAAATATCTTTTTAATTAACAAATATTTAACGATTATGTAAAATATAAATGTTAATATATGGATCACAATGATACTGCTTGGATCTAGGATTTCCTAGTGTAGAATCGCTGCAGTGCCTCCATGCACTCCTCAGACTTCCAACTGGCTTGGAGGACATCACACTCTGTCTTGTTGATCTCGTGCAACATTAAGCGGGTGTCTTCATTACGCACTATAGCTTTAGCATTGAACATTGAGTTGGGAAAGCAAGTCTTGACCAGACCCTTCTCTCCGTAGAGCCACTCCTCGACATGAGACTGGAGTTTCTCCGATGGAACAATGCGCGAAATAAATCCCCGACGGTAAGCTTCCTCAGCTGACATGGTGTAATTGAAATATAACAGTTCCGAA
The DNA here is from genome assembly GCA_018231625.1 of Papilio phestus. NCBI lineage: Eukaryota > Metazoa > Arthropoda > Insecta > Lepidoptera > Papilionidae > Papilio > Papilio phestus. The sequence continues at coordinate 11,121 of DVQH01001742.1, read as the reverse complement.
GCCAATGAAGTGCCAAAGATACGAGGAAAGGTATGGGTTGAACAGCCTTCAGGCGATTGACCCAAAGATGAGAAGGGACAGGTAAAAAAAGCTTTATCGCTAGAGATGACGCAATCATACAATCCTAGGGTTGTAAACATTATGCCAAAAGCTGGTCCATTGACCACTCCAATTAAGGGTTTCGGAAAGTCAATGAACGCTGACACAAATCGTTGGCACATTTCACGCGCTTGTTGGGCACCTTTCTCAATATCTCCATCAAATTCTTGAGCCATTCGGGTAAAGTTCTCTGTAAATAGATTAGATATTACAAGTTAATGCTTAGATTCAGATTAAATAATTTACTCAGATCATTTCCACTGGAAAAGTATTTTCCGGTGCCCGTAATGACAGTAAACTTAATGTCAGGGTCCTCTGCTGATCGCTTGAGTGCATCGATGATTCCTAGATAAATCTCAGGTGTGATTGCATTGAGCTGCTTGGGTCGATTCAAGCGAATCCAGTAGACATGGTCCTTCTCCTCAAAGACAAGCTCAGGTTCTTTTGGTGACGAGGCCGAGACTTTGAGCAACTCGTTAACAATCGAAATGTAATCTTTCTTAGCCTCGTTTGGTTGCATATCACCCAAGGCCTTCCAAGCCTGCCACTTGGCCTTCTCCACCACGTTAAACATAGAGGGCTTTTCCGAGGAACACTGTCCAATCGTGCCTTGCTTGTAGAGAGCATACAATTTCAGTTTCTTCTCGTCATCCACGTCGTTGGTCACCGTTTGCAAGTTTGCCAATGCTTTTTGAAACTCCTTTTCAAGCTCATCAGAATTTTGAGATAGAAACCTGAATTGAGTTGTTGGCTGACTTATTTGCGCCATACTCAACATTCGATGTGTTGATGGAAAGCTTTTGGAGCACGATGTAAAACATCTTGCAGATTTAGTTGAAAATTTTCCAAGATGATTTAATAAATTTAGTCCCAGACGGTTCATGTTGGCTTCTTGTTGCCTGTAAATTGATTGAAAAGTAATATGAAAACATGCACAAATTGATCTGGGTACACGAGTATTCATTTCAACAACATATATTTTGGCAAAAAAACATAATTTTTTGACATATATATGACATATCAAAAAGCATATATTACTTAAATATAATATTAAACAAGTATTTTCGTACTTTAATTATTGATTAAACATAAAAAACTATTTAATATGAAAATTTTAAAGATAGCACTTTTTGTTTGTTGTTTGTGTAGTGTTGTCACTGAACTGGAGTATTTTCAGTCAAAATAAAACTTACTTTTGGGAAGTTTTCTTGAAAAGAACATCCCGAAATTTCCTGAATTGCTATAGTATATCTACGTATGTTAATTTTTTTTGTTTTTGATATAAAATTAATTATATGACATTTATTTTTATTTATAGTTCTAACCAAAATAGATAACTTTAGTGTGTAATGTTTATTTTTTAAATCCAAATGTCCTGAAGAATGGTGGATGGCGAAGTGCTCGGTCGGGGCACATGCTGGCCGAGGTGAAGAAGCGTGCTCGAAGTGGAGCTATCGGGAAATGACTGTGCTCGATGCGTAACTGCAAACAATCATCAATTAGTCCCATTGCCAGTATGATTTAACCGTGAACTCACCGTGTGTGGCACGAATGGCACTTTGATTGGCCGATCCACCATCACTGGGAAAGGCTCGGGCACTGGAATCTGCCAATGGGTAAGCATAACTTCCCATGGTTGTTAAGAATAATTATTCAAACCTTTCGTTCGATTATGACGGGACGATCCACGGCTACGCGTTGCAGAACTGGTACAAACTGAGGCACCTTCAATGGTAGGGCATTATTTTCATACGGATACTTAGTTTTGTTCCAAATACTAACATGTCGAACAACTTCAATAGGTTGGGGAATTGGAATGTGACGATAAACTGGAACAACCACCGGTTCTGGTACTGGATGAACTACCGGAATCGGTATTGGACGATCCACTGGTTGTGGGACTTTGCGTATAATAGGCATTGGAATTGGTATTGCCCGATCCACCTGGTGGACTACCTCAAGTGGCACCTGCTCGGCGACACGTGGCAACTGGGCTGGGATAAGCAACTGGCGGGCACAGTGAACAGCTTACCGTGTCGGTGAGTATGAGAGGGGAGGGGGGAAGTGGGGGCAGGGTGAGTGGTGAGGGTAGAGTGAGTGGTGAGTGGACCAGTGTGCTCACCACATTCGGCACCGGCAGTGTTTGCTCCAACACATTAAGCGCATCGAAAGCCTTTTTATTGTCATATTGGTCATAGGCATTATTATATCCATTAGGGTATTCGTTATGATATCCGTTTGTATATCCTTCGCGATCTGTCTTGACATTTGACAACTTATCGTTGCCGTTGCCTTTTGGGATGTTGCTCAAACTTTTAACGTCATTAATGGCATTGTTTTGCTTGCTTGGTGGTAACAGTGATATTGGGCCAAACAATGTCCTAGTGACACTGCGAGACAGCGAAGACCGTTGACTTGATGAGCCATTTGGACTAGCCACATTGACCGACCAGTGCTGTGGCAGAGAGGTACCCGGCGAGGCGCTCACCGACCAAGAACTGCTTGTCTTCCACTCACTTTCGCTTGCTTGACCACTCGAGAGCAAGAGAAACACCTGCCAAAGGTAGTTTAATTAACACCCCAACGTTGAATTTCACCACTCAAACCTCGAGAACAAGCACAGGAGTGTGCATCGTGCCAGGAAACATGGTTGTGATCACTAAATGTACTAGCAAGTAGTCACTTATATACTCCTCGATGCGTCTATTTAGTCATCCATGATGTATTAAACGCTTTTCATTGTTTAATTCAGGCTAACTACTTTCATTAAAACAGCGAAATGTGTGGAATCAAAAATGTTTTCTTAGTTTACAGGAAGTTCTGTAAGTTACCGATCAATTGGGATAAGAAAGCACTGCAACAGTGGGCAATATGGCAAAGTGCATTTAACGGCTTCAATTAAACCGCTCTTACAGAGTATGTCACACTTCAATTCTCAATATCCACTATCGAATAACTTATCAGATAGTGAAGAAAATGATAAAGTAGCAAAGATGATCTTATTTATAATTTTAAATTGTACCATTAAATATTGATGCTTGTCCGGTTGGTGAGAGGTGTTTCGGCCTGAGGGTGGTTGCGCAGGTCAGGTCGAATGTTCAATTGTGCCGTCTGTGCCATCGCGACACGCAAAAGTTATGATTTATTGGGTGCGATTAATTACAATCAGCGCGCCACTCCGCTGGCACATAAGGGTATTAACTGATCGTGCGGCATCGGTCCCGAGTCAATGCCTACGACGGATACCATAATTAATAGTTTCAATCAATATGCAATCGTCTGGCGGAATTACTCTTGATCCATTTTCATTTCCAATGATTGCTTTCTCAATCTGTCTTTATTACTGGAGAAATATTTCAAAACAATATTTTTCTAAAATGGCACCAAAAACTTTGAATTGGTAAGCAAGACAATGTTGAACTGAACTGAGAGTTCTCAATTCAATGCAACGGGCAACATTTCACTGATGGAGACCTTTGTTTGGATATCAAATCTACTGAATTCATCTATAGTTACAATGCAAGCCAGGCTTGATCAGTGATCGCGAATGCTGTGAAAAAAGAGAAGTGAGATGAGCGATGAGAGCACAATTGGGCTTAATGGGTGATGACAAGCGAAGCTTTAATTAAGCTCAAGTGCTTGGGCTAGTAGTGGTGGGCAGCGCAATGGATCGCATGGAAGGCATCGCACTATCAGTGTGGTGGCACACCACCTCACCTTCCTGTTGGGGGCGATTCATTAAGAAGCCCTCTGGTAAGTTTTCTTTATGGTCTCGTTAGTATTGCTATCACGCCTCACATATCGGCGTTTTGGCTTGCATCGAAATATAGATTTTAAAGACCCAGCCGCGTGGTAACGAGACTCAGAAATGTGTCGTCAAAGATTCTGTCTAAACTATATGATCAGCTTTATTTGAGCAACAGAACAATTTTACATAAATCGTACATGTCATTTTGATACCGGAGGTTTAAGATAAACTTTTGAAGGCAAATGTAGACAGCTCACCAAGATGATTTTGTCATGTTGGACATTGTCTGAGTCTCGTTAAACTTTTTTTTCTACAGGAGCAAATTGTGTTATCTTTAGTCGGGTACAGAGTCGGTCTGATTAGCAGTGTATTATTTCCATGCAGTCCATCTTGGCGGTGATCGGTGCACTGTCCGGCAATGTCAACCGCAGATGGCAGCGCGAAAGGCCGAGCCGTGTCGCAGCGATAACACCTCGTCGGACTGGAGTATCCCCGGGCGGTGCCAAGCTGCCAACCATCTCTCAATTTGCTTAGACAGCTCCCACCATGCCGCAATGTGTTGAACACTACCGATGCATTGAATATTTACTTTTAAAATTTATTCTCGCTTAACATCATAAATAATAGCAATTTTTCACTAACATATCAATAACATTGCTAGAGTTACGGTAATTTCAGCTATAGCCAGCAAGATAGAGAGCAAGTAGTTATTATTTTCTTTATACATTGTGTTTTTACCATTACTCGTCTAAACATTTTTGGTGCTAATTATTAGACAGTGACAAGTGACATGTTTCCTACACAAGCACTCTTAGAACTATAGTGTAAAACTGAGGTGACTACCTAATATAACTCGCTTATATCAAAAGCAGAATCTTGAACTAGTGAAAAACGATATAATTAAAGCACGACACGAGTGAGCAATGCACACATTTTGGTGGAATGTGAAAACATTACTTGATGAGACTCACCACGGGCATTGTGCAATCGGTTCATGCTGAGTGAATGGGCAAATTCGAGGGCGGACCACCCACTGGCCAAACACAAATAGCCCTAATGGATCATCGTCATCATGCATCCGAGAAGTGCCCCTGTTCATGTCAATCTTCACTTCACTGTGAGATGCGAAATTCTATAGTCCCATGGTGTTGGCTATCTGAACATATTTTAATTTGACGCTGATGTATTTTACTCTTGAAAAAAACAGTTTACTAACTCGAAACTTTAAAATTGAACTTTAATTAGTAAAAAAATATAAACATAGATGATATCATAATATGAAAATATATATGTTGCATAACTAAGAGATTGTGTTGGTGCAGTGTTAGTGAGTGGTTGAGAGTAGTTAGCGCGGTGTGGTGGCCTACTGGTGGGAGCACCGCCCGCGCGTGGCCAATCTGGATGCCGCCACCAGCTGTGGTGGTGTCGAGCGAGCCGGGCACTGGTGCTACCGATCCACTCTCTCTTCACTCCACCGCTCCACTCGACCCTCGACAGTGTTGGTTGCATCACTGCCTAGTCCAGTGGCGCGCACCATTCACCGGTATCTCATCCTCTCGGCCAACTTGTGGTTCCGCTTCTCAACCCCGACGTGCACTCTACCACTCAATTTCACTTTTTATGTTATTCAAATTATTAATTGTGTGTGTGTGTGCGTGTTTGTGTCTCTGGTTATTTAGTTTCATTAATCATTTCATCATTTTATTTAATTTGAAAAGAGGTAAGTTTGAAATAGCAAACTAGCATGACGAAAGATTACTAGCAAATGAGCAGACAAGCAATATGGATTTAGAGTGCGAATAACAAGAAAGAATAGTGTAATAGGTGCGTTCCCTTAGTCGATCACCCTGACCACGATGGCAGTTCTATGCGTCTCGTGGGCAGCACTTTAAAATTACAAGCAGGTACTGACCCGATAATAGAATTTTTGCTGTGTCTTCACTTGGAAACGCTCTCAAACAATGGCATTTCCTATCGATGATTGATTTTACTTGCTACACACGGAACCATCTTGCATGTTTTGTCCACATTGCCGCATGTTGAAATGTGAATTGCTCCACCGGTGTAGCTTTCTATTAAAAAATAGAAATTCTACAATCTTGCGAGTTGCACAGCGCCAAGTCTGATTTTGTCGGAGCAACCAAGTCGCGACGAATACCTCAACATGTTTGGCAGTGGTGAAATCGATTTTGGTTATTGCTCCACTTGCTTGCTGGCAATACCAATCGCCACTTGCCAATAATTCATTGCTTGACGCTTGACTCGTTTTGCATTTTTGTTTCATAACCATACTGCTGGCTCTAATCTTATTTTGTTTCGAAGCTACCCTTGTCCGACCCGTTGATTCATTGAACACGCGTGCCAGACTTAGCATTCGTTGCATAAGTATCTTGAAACTTGTGTCGCCACTTTAATTTGGCTCATTTCGACACTTCAATCGATCACAATTGACGTTGCTCAAAAGGAGTAGACCTCTGTGCTAAGTCTAGTTTAGCAATTAATTCACTTGGTTTTGTTCTTGCATTCAGTAAGCCAATTAGGGAAGGATCAGATGCTGAGTAGAGCTGAGCTGTGGGCCAATCTGATAGATGCGGCGAGGTGTCGGAAGACTTAGCACTGGTAGTTTGGTTGGTAGTGTGCTCAAAGGCGGTGCGCGATCGATCACGTTTTGCATGTAGTACACGTTGGTTGCGATACACAGCCGACAGGCGGTAGCGGCAAGCCCAATCACTTGCTTAGGCTCGGTTCTGCTCGGGCCCACTGTCCATTAAGGGTGCCACTGCCAGTGCGCTGATAAATGAACTCGTGGGCTTAGATTGTCATAGATCGACTTGATTCGCGCATTACCACCTTTGTTACCTACTGTGCTGGCATTCGATATGAAATCGTTTTTCATCCGGCACTTTCCTTAATGCCATCTCAGCTCGATCGATTTCGCAGACGCATTTTCATGCAGCACATTCTTTAATTTTCTCGTCCTTTCACTAACTTGTGTTGTATTACTTTCTCATTAGTCCAGCCAGATTAAGCTAGATTGAACCTGAGTGGGAAGCGTGATTGCCACTTGGATCTGGACACTGAGTCTGTCCACTTTAGGAGTAAATATTGCATTTCAATATCGATTGTCGCCAGCATTGCGCAACCAGGTTAGTTTGGATGTAAGTGGTGGACCCCGTAAACAAGTTGGTAGTGAAGTAGTCTCAATGGTATCGGGCAAGTTGGGATGATTTGCGATGACTGGTGGTGCTATTAGAGGCTCGACATGACACACATGGTGAGTGGCTCATCAACACAGCGACCCCTCGCGAGCGGACGGCGTTGACATGCCGTGGTGGTTCGCACTAGCTATCATCACTTCAGATTATGATTGTCATCAATTGTTATGATTTATTTATTGTTCTCTTTGGTCTCGCTGGTTGGCTTGTCTCGTAACTTTGGGGGGTGTCAAACGCGAGTATACTTTTGCAATCATCCATTCTCAACTTGGCTTGCCTCACTCGGCTACAATGGATAGAAGGCGAATCGCGTCGAGTCGCGACAATGACGACTCGTCAATAAGTAATGATGTGACTCACGGGCCCACTATGTGCAAATGGGGACAAGAAAAAATTAATAAACATCGCCGGGTCACACTGTACTAGGAAAAGGGTAGGCAACAAAGCCAAAGCAAGCGACCGAGGAGCGTTGAGAATCGAAGTGAGTCCAATGTGGCGTCGATGTGTGCTTGGTGATAAAGTGTCAGTGATGCAGTTCTCTTGGCTGCCACAAACGATCACCAGTCACTACTTGTCTCGGCGCCCGCCACTGGATGCCAGCGAGACATGCCATCCAGCCTTGTTTCTATTTAAATTTTATCTATTGTGTTGTACTTCACTGTCTTGCCTTATTGTCAATGCGCAAGTGTCGACAGGACAGAAGGGCAGCTTTGGCGTGATTCTTTCCACTGGTCTGATGCTTGTGATTGGATCTGCAACGGCTTTGCACAGCTATTCATTTTCATTTGATTTAGCTCGCGCACATTTTCACCGGGTGCAATCTGTCATTTGTCAGTCATAAATGAGTGGCTGGTCGGTATCAATCAAGATTAATTTTCCTTCCCGACATGTGACATGAGATGGAGGTTTTAATTCAATTATGATCAGTGTCACATTCGTTTTGCCGCTCGATAGTCTGATGTTGTGAATAATCGATTCTAGTTCGACTAATCCATTCTGTTTCGAAAATTCCAGTCTGTGTACCAATTGTGGGACCCGTCTGGCAACACCTAATGCGAAAATGTAATTCTCTGTTGGAATCTAGTTCAAGTTAAGCCTCTATCGTTCATTACATCAAGCAAAGTTTAGACAAAATCAATTTTCTTCCGATTTCACTAAGACCATTTGGAAAGTAGAACGTCTAGTGCTATGCGGCTGGTATGATTGTTGTGTACTTTGCCCATTATTCTACAGTTTCATTTCCGAGCAGCTGCTAGTGACCAGATAGAGTTGCAATTCTCACTTGTCATCTCTTGGTGTGACACACTTGTCACTACTGTCAGAGATGACAGATCACCACTTTGTATCGGCCATTTGTCTTCATTTGATCTCTAGTCATTGCTGTCGATCCTGTCACAAGTCGCACCAGTTAGAATTTAATTAAAGTGAATTTAAATTGATATTAATTTACTTTTTTCTCACTTTTTAGGCAAGTTGACATTGCATCGCTGCCTGGGTGAGGAGTGAAAAGCAAAAGAGATTGGAGCGGCTCAAGCCGATCTACTGAATGGCAGGAAGCGCGATGCCAGATGTCTCTGGACCCAGACTGCTGCCTCCCCACCTGTGTGCTGCAATTTGATGCGAGACAAGTTTGGCACGATGAAAAGACGGAAAATGTATTCCGTCAGCGGGCAATGTTTGGAGTGGGAAGCACCTGGTTCAGCAGAGCGCGATGGTCATCACCCACCGGGCAGTTGGGTGCCATTGGTACCCGACTGGCAGGCTGGCAGCATCACTCAACGCATCCCCTTAGCCACTTTCTCCTTCGCATCTCTGCTTTGGCTGACACTTGCTCTGTGCAATCTCCATGTGATCTCATCGCTTGTCTATGATGGTATGTTCGATGTGTTTGGGACTTGTTTCCACAATGGTGGTTGTGTGTAACTCACTGTTATTGCACACTAAACGTGCCCTTTGTGCAAACTTTTATTAGTTTCTCTTTACTGGTGAATGACAATGTATGAGTTTGGTGCTTGAATGTATCTAACACTGACTAGTGACCACCATTGGCCGTATGTTTTGCTTTTATTTAAATGATAACATGTATTTATTAAATTGAATTTACTGTATGCGAAAGACTGAAGGACTATTTTGTTCTAAAATCAATTCACTTTCATTGTTTTGTCAATTCTAGTGCTAGGTTAGGTAGAACAATGTGGAAAATGGTCAGACTACGCAGGACGTCATTCGCTTTCTGTTATGGTCTTGTTGTACCAAAGTAATCACTGTGCCAGTCTCAGGAGCCAAACATTTTTTTAATTGAATTTGATCGTCTCATTCGAGTCGTTTAATTGATGTGATGAAGCAATTGAGTGAATCGATGTGGACAGCGGAACAATCTGCTGGTGTCTGCGAGCCATCTCGCGACATTGGCGAGTGCGCGGTCTAACTGCCCAAGAGGGATTCTCGCCTCTCCTTGCTCCCGCTTGGTCGTTGGCATAAATCGCCGTCCACTGCATTGCACTTGCAGTGTAGTGCAGTGCAGCATAGCGTTCAAACCAGTGAGGTTATTACGAGGAGCGAATGAAATAAGCGAATTAGTCCGAAATGGGACCGATCACTTTTACTTTAATTTGGTTTGATTGAGCTCGCCTCTTGTTTCTAGCCAGCCTCGTTGGCCAATTGAAAGGCGACTCGGCGCCAATCGAGTGCTTGACATCGCGTCACTGTCAATTACTGGTTATAATTGCTTGCTTTGCATTGGAAATCGGAGTTTAATTAAAACTGCGCAATCGACCACTCTGGACCATGCATGTCAGCAAGGGCACCACTCGATAGTGCGGGTCGAAGCAAACCGGTTCGCTTTTCCGGTTGCCGGCATTTCATGTCTCTATCGATTTGAATTGACATATAAGTTCAAGCTCAATACAATTTAAATTTAAAATTTTTTTGTTACTGTTTACTCGAGAAGAATTTTTAATTTGACATTGTTGGTGTAGCGGCTTGGCGACCGCATCATTCGTAATCAACTCGCGTGTCGGAGAGAGAAACGTGTCAAGTGTGGAGACGCGTGGTGGGTGCGTCCACTGGTCCACTGGTGTACTGGTGTACTGGTCCACTGGTGCACGGCCCACCCAGGCCACCCACCCACCGAGGCGCTCTCTACTCTACCCACCAGCCAATTACAAGATTTATTTCCCTGTTTTGCTTGCTTAAACAATTCTCATCTTTCCTCTTGCACTCTTTTGTCTTTCTTTTCTGCTGATACAAGGCGAATTTTACTAACCTTGATATTTATAGACTGGAAGCTATTTTGCGTTCCCGCATCAAGTCTTGCAAGCATCACTAGCCATGTCACTTGCAGAGCTTAATAGCCTTTTGATTCGTGCTTTGTCTTTTGTTTCCATTGTTGATTCCTTGTAATTATTGCATTTCTATCACCTATCATTGGTGCAAGTCGAAAGTTTGTATCTGGCACATAATAAAATGGTTTCATATGTTCTAAAGAAATGTGATTCTGAGTACCGTTGAAGCGAGTGATATGATGGATGAAGCCTTAGTGATGGCTTCGGTCGGTGCCGTGACAATACCGTGGTGAACGGTTTTTTGTAAAAATCGTATTCCAAAATTGTTCTTATTTTATAAATGGAATTTTACGAGTCGAATGATATCCATGAAAGTATACTTATACATATATGTAGTTGAAGTCTAATATATTGCCTTGAATTTTCTTAATTAATAAATTGAAATTTTCTCAGAATCTGTTTGGCAAAAATCAAAATAGAAGTTAGCTAACTAATGACTATTTTTAGTACCATGTTCGTCTTGCAATTTTTTAGTTAAGTCTTTTTTCTAAAGCCATCCTTTAATGGTTTTTTAATATTTTGGAAACTTGTAGGAGAGATTGGACTTCAACTATGCATTTTAGAAAGACTCGGTCTCGGGAGATCAGTCTCTCTATTAAAAACAGTTGTCTGGCTTTCTTTGATCTCGGAAACTGTACATCAAATCTTGGTGAAATTTGTCACAGATGTTCATCTCACCACCGGATTTTTCAATAAATTATCACAATACCTGAGA
>DVQH01001741.1:0-11726 GCA_018231625.1 Papilio phestus | reverse complement strand
GGTAACGTTACTTTTAGTACAGTGCCGAGTAACATTACTTTTTAGTACATCGTACGTGTACTACCCAAGACTAGTAGAGCATAGTCTGGAAGAACACATAGGCTACTATGTCGATTTTTAATTCCACGCGGCTCCGTCCGCGTGGAATTAAAGTGATATCTAAAGTTAATAATGTTATATGATTAATGATATAAAATGATGTCGCGGATGATAGCTGTTCATTGAATAAACTAAATTGATCCTGCGAAAGAATTCTGTTTATGTTTTTTACGGGATACGATAGTAAACAAGCCAGCAGGACACCTTATGCTAAGACCGTTAGCAGCTCAGGTCTCAACTAAAGTAAATTACATATTCATAGATACTGAACTTACATATTCATATTCATGAATACAAAAAGAAAACAAACTCTCCTATTGCTAAACAGATAAGCAAAATCGAGATGATTAGATTCAAAACGAACCATATTTATCCAGATCAATCTAAGCATGTTCAAAACTACTAAAACATTAATTTCAAATTATGAATAGATTGTTCGCTTTGCTTACTTAGTTATAAGTAAGAATGAAAATAGATAGAACGTTAGAATTTAAAAGTCACCACTGCTAAAGTACAATAGAAATCTTTCTTAATAAAATGAGAATTTCCTTTCGTACAAATTAGTTCTGTAGTTTTGATTAAAAGGCCCAACATCAATAGAAGGGCCAATTCGGAGCTTAGATGAAAAGCACAATTGATTTTACAAAGGCTCTTTGTGAGATATTTCTTGCTGATGTTTAATTAGTTTAAGATTGCAATATAACGGAGCGAATAATCAAACGACAAGATGAACAAAACTGGTTTATTGTGCCTTGTTTCCGGTGAAATGGTCATATTGTTATTATTTTATCTGAATAACGTTAATATTAGAATTGTAGACTAGAGTTGGAAAGTGTCTTAATTATAGCAAAAAAGCCAAGATCATAAGAGCAAACAATTATCTTACTAACATTATAAATGCGAAAGTGTATGTTGATGAACGTCTATTTGTTAGAATTTACCGCCTTAACGGCTGAACGGATCTTGATAAAATTTGGCATAGACGTAGAGCAAAGTCTGGAAGAACACAGACTACTTACTTTTGTTTCTTTTAATTTCACACGACCGGACTCGCGGGTGAAAGCTAGTAAACAATATTTCTTCAGACTCAAATGACTTAAGTCGGCTGTGGAATTCATTTAATTATTGCCATATGGTGAATCTAACGTAAGAAGTTGCACGTGGACTATGCGGATACATGTCTCGGAACATTCTCAATTGTAGGCAAAAAATACGACAAGTTATTTTACCGCTAAATGTACACATAATCTATGTTTGAGCGCGAAAACTGCAACAAACTTTCCCGCTCAAACTTAGAGTATAGTATTTTAGCAGTAACTCAAGTGATATAAAAATACTACAAATAAGACTAAGGTATAATGTAGTTAAACTGGGTCCTAAAGCCATCACACAAATTTTATCTTTACTAAGAATTTAATCCAGAGAGCTTTATTCTCTGTAACGGGTAAAGGGTCGTGTTAAAATTTATTGCTAGTGTATACGACAAATGGGTAAAATGTACATTTCTGGCATCCCACTATTGTAATTTATTAAATCCTAGAATTAAAAAATAAAAGAAAAAGATGTTTTTAGTAAGCTATCAATCAATTTTTAAATTAATAAAGAAAATATACATATAATCTCACCGTTATTAGTAAGCAGTTCAGAAGGTCGATTAATTAAATTCATCCTGAGCCTAAGTTAATTGTCCCATCCATCATAATACAAAGTGGAATTCCACTGAGCTGACAAAATGAAAATTGATGATTTCCGTACAACGGCATGAATTTTTGTATTTTTTTTAGACGAAATGACGGTCAAATTTTATTATGGTGAGGAAAAATATTTAACTCTTTTTACTACAATAATATCCGTTTAATCCAAACATTTAAAAAACCTCGGAAGTATATAAACTTATTCCGTCAGATCCAGTATATTGGAACACAACAGTACGCTCACAATTCAAAGTTTGGAACCACTTCGTTCCAACTGAATGTTCCATTACTTTTCTTTATTGATTGTTGTGTGTTTTTAATCGTCTTCGAGTTCAGATATACTTTGTTTCGTAATTTACTCTCTGAATTACAAACCGACTATGTTTTATAAACTATTGTTTCTACTTGTATTGAATTGCAATGACGTGTGATTGAACAATATGAAGTTAAGATTAGTGTAAGGTAACATACGGTCATGGTAAATAATTTTAATAACGTTTCAAAACAAATTAGATTAAATAGTGTTGCCCACAACTAGATGTGCCACAGGAGAGGTCAATCCTCTTACCATTATACAAATGCATCAGAGCGTACATTACCATGCCTATGCATCAAGAGTTACGGAGAGTGAGTAGCATTGGTCTTTATTCTCTGTTATTATGTATTTATTTTGGATGAAATAATATGTATCTATAATTTATTACATATTGAAATTTAGACTTGTAAGTCAATTTCAGCATTCTAAAAACATACAGTATTTACTATTTGTCTTAATATAGACATGCTGATCTCGTTGCATCTTAAATCAAATTGTATAATGATGTACGCACCTTAGTCCGGCATCATCCAGGCTATTTCTTTTTTTCATAGGGGCTTTTGTTTTGTCGAAACCCATCCCGAAGGAAACAGTCGGCGCTCGCGCCGTCCGTTGGCGCCTTTCTCCATTAGAGCGAGACCGATGTAATTTTATACCGCGACAGAAAGAGTCAGAGCGATAGCATTCCTCGCGACCGACCGGCAAGCGAACGACTAGCCAAAAGAATCCAGTTTGGTTGTTGTGTATCGGTGAGTTAGTTGTGTATGTTTTTTACAGTGTCAGTTTTATTTCCGCCGAGTTGTTAAATAAATACAGTAATTTGTGTGTGAAAAAAAATCTTAATTGACTTAGTGCATGATGAGATTGTGTTTTTGAATATTTGTGTGTTGTCAACAAAGACCTGGAAACGGTAAGAATGCAAGCTATCCCTCACCCGTCCCTCTTGCAGTGTACCTCAGTTATTTGACTCCTGCGCACCTTGCGTGTTATTCAAGAATGGAGCAAAGTTAGAAAAAAATGTCTTACCCTTTTAAGAAGCGATAGTTTCGTTGTTTTTATTCAAAAATACAAATGATCACAGAACAGTGAATTGTTTGTCATGTATCATTAATGAGACAATAATAAATGCGTACTGTTTTACATGTCGTGTTATATACCAAAATAGATACAAGATATGGAATAATTGTAACACTGAGAAGATTAATTTTTTTAGCAAATTTAATATTTATGAAATAGTACAATCGCTGAATAAAAGTATAAAAACTGCAACAAGTTCAGCAAAGAAAGACAACAAATTCGTCTTATGTCTCGAAAAAAGATAGCAAAAAGTTAACTTTGACAATGTTATGTTTATCAACAAACATGCCGGGTTTTCCGCTTAAGACAATGTTTGTGCCTAAAACTTTCAGAAATGGATAACAATAAACAACATAAGAGGGGGGTACTGAGAAATATCTAAATCATAGAAAATTCGCGTCAAGAATTTCATTCCTTAATATCACTAACTTATAACATGGCAACCTTTGTAAACTTTTAGCAAGCTCTTTCGATTTTAAAACACAAAATCTACAATATACTGTGTGAAAGACTACTTCGATGAACACAATAACTTCAGTTCAAGGTTATCCTAAGCCGCGAGGATATTTTTTCTTTTACACAAGAGGTCTATTCTTTAATAGGATTTTTTACGACCAAAAACTGACGCTTGGTTGTCAGTTGCTTAGTTAACTAATTCTAGGACCTGTGTCGGTATGCTTTGGTTCACAGATTTTATTGTCATGATTTTGTCTGATAACTAAATACTAGGAATAGTTTTAGTAACAGTAATTTGGAACATTTGAATAGATCTCATTATAATAGCTCGGTTATCACTCGTATTTAACGACTTCTTAGAAAATCCGTTCTCAAAAATGTCTCCGTAGAATACCAAAGATATAATACTTGATTTAAAAAAATCATCAATCGTACTTCTTACTAATCATACTAATATTAGAAATACGAAAGTTTAGATGGATGGATGGATGTTTGCTAGAGTTTGTAGCCTAAACGGTTGAACGGATTTCGATAAAATTTGGTACAGATGTAGAGAATAGTCTGGAAGAACACATAGGCTACTCACTTTTGTGTTTTTTAATTCCAAGCGGACGGAGTCGCGGGCGAAAGCTAGTTAGATATAAATTTTGTATTGAGTAAAATATTTCCTGTTTATTTAGTTCACTAATGAAATTTGTATGTAATTCACTTCGATATAGGTCGAAGCTGTTTTGCAACAATGGAGTTTGCATCGATTTTATATTTAAAAATATTCAGCCCGTAGTCCGTCGCTTCCATACAACGATCGACCTAATTTTACAAGAAGTTTTCGTTTTTACGTCTCATGAAGTGGAAAATGCTTATGTCATCAATTTGTAAGATATAAGTACTGTAAGGATTTTCATACGTAACCTCCATAACATTCTAATAATTAACGTAAAAAATATTCTCTAGATACTAGAACACATATTAAAATTCATAATCTAAAATTACCTGTAATGGATAAAAATAGTCAAGGTTAAAAAAAAAGCTGTACTGAATAGTGTATACTTTGCATCTTAAAATTCTATGCTTAACAGAATAAGAATTAGCATTTAGGTGATGTGCGTCTCAGTTGCTTTAATGTATGTTACAATAGTTGACAGTTTGGTGGAAAATATCTAAGCGTAAATAATTAAATAGACACTTGGAGCGGTGGCGTCGCGTTGCCACGGCGCGCTCTCCAATTTCGCAGTTGATTAATTCACAGCGGACTGTTGCTAGCTCTTAACGTATATACGACCCTCTATAACGATCTTGTTTGTTTGCTGACTATCGGTTTCGTCTTTAATATTCTAACAGTTTATTTAAAGAACTAAAATGTGAAATAAACCAATTGTAGGAATGTTAAAATTTATGTGAATCGGTAAAAATTATGTTTATAACTAATAGCAAATTTAGATATTAATTTTTTGCTTAAAACGAATTTTAGTAAAAATACTGTGTGAAGATCAATTTAGCTGCCTACTTGTTATGGAAGTTTGAAAAATAGGTACAAGAAGCGATATCGCAGCAACGATAATAACCTCAAGACGATATTCCCGTCGCGATCAAAGCATCGAGTATTGAATACGTAATTTTTACATTAAATAATTTGAAGGAAATTATTCAAATTTATGTCGTAACTCTTGAATTAATTTCGTTTTACTTATAATTTTATTTTTTTACCGTTATTCATTTTCATTTCTTCGGTCAATTTATTGCTAAATTTATCTATTGAGACAACTTTTCAGTCAATGCAAATCCACTATTAGCATATCAGTATTCTACTGAATAAATATTATAGCTAAGTTATTGACTGAATAAAACAGCTCAAAGCGGTAATATTGTAATTTTCTTTCCAGTTATACCTGAACCCATACTAAGTTCTCCGCGCCCTATAGGCCAACAGTCCCCTTTACCCGGAATAGAAGAGGAAGACGATTCCGATTGGCCACTAGAGGACGCCACAGACGCGACCCTTACTCCATCATATAGAAGTACGAAAAGCAGTACTGACACAGCTTTTACTTCATCGAGAAGTTCCGGGAAAAAGCGTAGTTTTGGGAGTCCATCTTCGGTAAAGATATGCGTATCGGCCGCGGCTAGGAAGTCGAACAAGGCCCGCAAGCGTGGCGCCGGGGGAGCCGGGGCAGCGGGGCAGGGTGAGGAGTCGCAGTCTCAGGGCGCGCATAGCTCGCTCGGCTCCCACAGCTCGCACGGCAGGATGCAGGCCGAGCAGGGCAGCATCGGCGAGCTGCAAAAGTACCACGGCCGCTACCTCAAGAGCAGACGACACACGCTCGCTAATGTTCGGTAAGTCCATTTTCTACCTATCTCAATGGACCATACAACAATTTTCAATGTGTTGATTTTATAAAATATATCCGAACATTAATTTATTTAAGATAATCTTTAACGAAACTATGGAAATATATGAACTTTCTACAAACAAATATGACGCAAATACGTACTCGTAATAACTGTGATGTTTACATCAAGATTATTGCACAAATCCGACAATAACTGATATGATCGTATATTGCTTTACTCACTGTTAGCTCATTATGCTGATTTTAATTCTTGTAATCTGTGGAAAATATTTCCATATACGATGTATCCAGTGTATTTGCACACATTAATGTTGTTTGCTATTCGCACTCAAGTTGCTAAGCTGATTGAGTAGCGACTGTGGATCGTGTTATAAATTCTGTTAATCGAGAAACAGCATTTATTATTTACTGACAAATGTTAAAGCTAGCAGCAGTAATTGCAAATTTAAGAGTGAAATTAACCTGTTTTTTTTTAATTAACATTGTCAAATATGTGCAGGGGCGTAATCCTAATGAGGCTATTATAATTTTCGTAACACATTTACGTGTCGACAGAAGTACCCGGCGGATTAATATATCGTAATGATGATATTATTATTTAAACAAGTATAAATGAGAAATTATTGCGTTTACACATAATGCGTTACTCAACTTACAATAGTAACAAACAATGCTCTGATGTAAATGTAACTGTTTAAACATTTTCGATTTCAATTTTTTTTTAACAAAATAATGTTTATACAGGAAATGTTACTTGTTATTCTTGCTATTTGCCGTCTATAAAGAGTGAAGGATTCTATTAATGTAATAGTTTCCCTAATGATGTGGTACAAGGTAGTTGGAATCATTAATTCCAATTATTAAAGTTATATACTTGCTGTTTGTGTACATTTTTTTCTCTGTTAGTATTTAATACGACATTGTCCAAACGTATTGACGAATGTGTTCGATACACGCGTGTCATACAAGCCGATGATTTATTGACGCTGATGGATGGTGATTGATTTGAACACACATATACATGTCATCAGTAAGTAAGAATGAAGTACACGAAATACATGCCTTGTTTTATTACAAAGTATGTACGTGTGAAGAGTTTCTAACGTTATTTTATTCATATCTGTATAAATAATAGATTCTTTTGTATTTCAAGTAAATTATCCTAGTTTTTGACATAAAAATATTTTATAGACCATGAAATCTCGGGGAGAGTATAATATTATTATGAAATTTACATCCGAAGTACTAGTAGTAATCGCTTGTCATTACTCATTGGCAAAATTTTATTTGTAGTTTTACAAAATACCTGTTGAATTTATGGACCCCGTCTGGTTATTCAAGCGTATTATCTAAGTTTCTCGACGACTTGAACAAGAGGAAACTTTGCTAGTCTTCAGTTACTTTGTTTAAATTGTTATTGTTTTTGAATACTCTTGTCATTTTCTTTGAAAGTTGTAATTTTCTGAGAGTGAAACATTAAAAAGTTTAATGTTTGCTTTGGATTTTAGAAGAAATGGATTTGAGAAAATTGTTAAAGAATATTCCAACGAATGAACTTAAAATGTGTCATTTCCTTTCATTCTCATAATAAAAGGGAGCGTGTGTTATTGTCTTTGAGAACACAGTGTACTTTTTACTAAAATCCTGTGACGTCTGTAAATGTTTACTTTTCTTTTTCATTTCTAAAACGTTACATTGAAGTCGGAAATGCTTTACGGTGGAAAAACACAACATTCTCCTAAAATGTTATAAGAAAAACGCGGGATATTTGTCAAATTTCATACAAAAAGATACGCAGAGAAAATCAAAATGTTAGCAAAATAACTTTGTAATATTCGTAACAATCGCTCATCTTTTGTTAAGAGCCATCCCATTCCATCCTGTTTGTGTCAATAAAGACGCGGAGATATGTATGAGGTATGTGTAGATTTATTGGATTCTTATAAGCACAAGGATAGCCTCAAATACTCGCGCCTCGTCTGTTATTATTCGTCGAAGTAAATGCCGAGAATTGATTACGTATTGTTTATTGTGTTTTGTATTTTTCTTTTAACATTTTAACATACGTATAGAAATACTTCCAGAAAAATGTTTTCGGTAATATAAAAATGTACATGTATGTATGTAATGCGGATGTAGCCTTGATGTAAATTACAGAATATAATTGCAGATTATGTTAAACATACTATTTGTTTGGATTTTATTAAATTGTATTATTAAAATAATATGGAAAATTTGCCCCAAAGATTCGTAGTTACTTTAAAAGTAAGAAAGTGTTTACCTCGTTCGTGATTTAGGTTCGCAACATTTTAAAGACCTTTCATTCTTGCGGGTTGTGTCTATAAATATTTTATGATCTGCAAAACCTTTATGCATTCTCATTACAAAAGGTCACTTGTTTTCTAACTAAATACCAAACATACTGTACCTAAATAATTATGACAAGAAAAAGATTACTTCTAACTTACGGCTACGTAAATGTATTAGATATCATCGTAATACTTTTGATAAAACGAATACAAAATTCTGATTATTTCGCTCGACAACAATCCTAATACGCAATTAACAAAGATAATATAAAACATAAAGTGTTTATAACCCAAATGGGATTAACAAGCGATGCTCATCTCTTCAAGCAATGGTTTGTAATTTTACGCTTGCATTTCTTTCGTATTCGAGCAGCTAATATGAATACCGCATCATTTGCGTAGCGCAGTATTTACCTCTGGCTGCGAACAGCGAGGTTACGCCTTCGCTACGGCTCATAACCGCAACAGATGAACGTTCGAAAACGCAACGCTAACAAAAATAGAGTTTGTTGTAAATATATTCAAATTTACGTGCGAATTGTTAAACTGAGCAGTCGGAATGGTAACTGAGTCAGACTAACAAATTATACGTTTTACGTTCATGTTGAAATACAATCGTCATAAATGATTATGTATCTGTAAGATATTGAAAATGAGGAAATTGTTTCGAAAAAATCATGACACCGACAGTTACGGTCCAAATGACCTTTATCAAAGGTCGTATGCGATGAAATAGCTAAGAGCATAAATACTTTGACTGAGTACTTATACCTGCAGAGATGGACAGACTCCAAGGATATCTACGAGTATACCAACGTTGCGGATTTGATTTGCATGATAAGAAATATATTTTGGAAAAAAGCTAACTGTTTCATTGTATTTTGTATGCTTAGAACATTTATATTACTTAGTTCTATTTCTAAGATCTCATATGGTTAATAACAACACAAGAATGTAGTTTTAAATTAATCAAGATCTTATTACTAAAGTTATCTTTCAAACATCTTAAACAAAGTTTCGAAACTTTGGAGCATGTATCTGGCTTTCATGGAAACTAATTGAAACATGACATCTTATCAGTCTTTGTGGCACTGAATGAAAAGCAGTCACGGATAAAATTCGTTCTAATTTTGTTTTTTACATTAGTAATTGAATATATCTTATAAATGAGGAAGCCATTTAATTTGGCAACCGTTACCGTAATTTTGTCAAATATACTCAGTCAGCCGATGTCTTAATAAAGACACGAATAAGGTAAGAAGGGTCTATATTCACTTTCCTAAGATCTAAGATCTGTATTAGACAATTTTTGAGGTAATGCGAGGTGCGTGCGTCCCGTAGAGACAGATTTACGAGGCACTAAACCACAGGCGTCCTATTTCAGCAGCTCCGCTCGATATTTACTGACTGCGGCGTTAAATTGTGCCGATAAAAAAACTCCGTAAAGTTTATACCGAGCGACGGATGCTTACGTAATGTATCCCCAACGTGATCCCATTGATGTAACTGTTTTATCTAAAGCCGAAATAGAAACAACGAATGACACATGTCCAATTTATGCTTGCTTTTTCTTATCGTGAATTTTACATTTTCTATATAGTTTTCTTACAAGCTAAGCAGTTTAGTTTTGTTAAGTTGAGCAGCTTTAGTAGATTTTTTGTTTATCCGGAACGAAACATTTTTAGACCTTTTAGTATTAACAAGTATTGAATGTCCTTTTATGTTTGACAATAATATACGAAAGGCGTAACAAGAGCTGAATAGTAAGTAGTTAGAGAGTATAATGTTCTCAATCAGGCAGTCAGAAACCGCGCCGTGCGCCGCCGCGGCAACCAATAGAGACGCACAATTAAACAGAACCCCTCTATAACTTTTGCACTGAAGTTGAAACTGTTTGTTTAGTTTGCCTTTATTACTGCGGTGAATTACGTTATTTACTTTTTCCATAACTTCTGTTTAACAAAGTTATTTGTAATTTTTTAGTTGTAAATTGTATTACAATTTTATCGCAATAGTTACTTTATAAAATAAGCTAAAAATGTATAAAGCTAGTTATTCAGGTAGCATTTTTAATATAAGTTACTGACAGTGGTCTTTTTTCGTGCACTTTTTTTGACAACGATGACGTAACATGTTTTTGGTGAATTGAAACTATGTCGGTTTTTATTCATTCATCTAACAATGTAAGTGTGTAACGCGCCTTATAAAGGTTATGAATTACATTGCAACATGTTGTTTAACAAATTAATACTAAATGCCAACAATGAATGTCGGCGATTGCCTACGGCGTAGCTACGGCCTATCGCATTTTATTATGTTTGCTTGTGCGAGATCAACGAGATAAAGTAATAAACCTCATCATACGAGGACTAGTTTCTATGAAGTCATGCATATTTTGTAATATAAACTATTTTTTTAATTAGAAATGTAATTCTCTGAATAGGTACATTGTGTGTCACGTTGAGAAATAAAATGTGGCGTTTGTTCATTCTGTTGTGTCTATAGTAGAGGTTCTGTTCGTGAAAAGGTAAGAATAAAATCATAGTTTCATCGGTCCACTATCACTGACGCTTATGCATAAGATTAATAAACTAAGAATATCCAAAAAAAATACCTATTTCCTATAATAAAGTGCTAAGTTGTGAAAATGTTTGCTTTATGAGTAATAAAGTGGACTATTATGGCACCGCTTGGGGTAAATGGTCAGGGGTCATGGGCTTAATTTGTGTTCCAACAACGCTCATAAAGCTAAAGAGTCTGCCTGATTGTCTGTACAATCTCATTGAACGCAATTCTTTGATCGTCCTACATCGAGGTACTAAATAACCATAAAATACAACCATTTTGTAAAATACCGAAACTAGTTAATTCTTTCAAACAACCATTTAGCGGCTATCACTCACGTCTATTTTTCCGATGGCGGCACCGACTAGATTCGGACCCATCTGGGGTCTTCGAAAAAATAGATGTTAGTGCTAGCCGTTTAATAATTAGTTATAATAATGTCTCACGAAAATGTAAACAATTTAACATTTTATGTCGCTGTTTTTATTAACTTTAGATTTTCTATTGAAGCTATATAATGTTTTCATAGATAAAAGATATGTAATGTTAGTGTTACAAGCCGTGACCGCGTTCATAACTACATATCCGTAGCGGTGGCACAGTGATAGCGGGAAGCGTCAGGAAACTTGATTATGGTAGCAAAGCTACTATACACTAGAAGAGACTAACGGAAGCACTTTGATGTCGTACTGGAACAAGTTAGATTAGATGAAGGAACTTGACAAAACGATAGAGTATCCACACGAATATGACGAAGTGTTTTTTTTTTATTATTTGTTAAGCTAGCGCTTGACCACGATCCCGCCTGAAGGAAGTGACGATGCAGTCGAAAGATGGTACGCGCTAGCTTAATAGATAG
>DVQH01001740.1:0-11731 GCA_018231625.1 Papilio phestus | reverse complement strand
TTAAATTTTAATTTACCCCCACCCTCCCTTGGTAAGCAGATAGTAAGCAAATTTTCAAACCCCCTCTCACCCCTAAACTGCTTACGTAATTAAAGTACGTCCCCATACCAATTGTACTCTTTCTGGTGAAGTTTACATTGCGAACATACAGTGAAGAAGGCCCGCCTCTTTCGAAGGTGCGTCGAGGTAGATCGGTGGCCAACGCTGCCCAACGCATGCGTTACTTCCCAGATGCCGCACACAGCTAGCCTGAACACTGGGCAACTACTTTGTTTGGTTGGTCTGGACCAGGTCGATTTGTGCAGGTCCACATTAAATTAGCAGGATACTAGCTTAGTGCACCTTGAGTTGCAATCAGAAGTGAGCCCGGCCTAATCGGAGACACAAGTATTGGGTTGTCCATTGCCACTGGTGGTATAACAATATGGCATTTTCGGTCACTCTCTGCCAAAGGGATAGGTGTGTCCTGCCACCGAACAGGTTTATCTCTCGCACTCGACCACGGTCAACTGACGAAGGTTTTGGGGTGCACAACAATGTGGACTTTTTTCGGCTATTGGCCCGTCCTACACTGCCGTGGTGCACTCTCATCTAATGACCATGGTCTGTTCCCAACGCCCTTTCGGTTACTAAGGGATACAATCACAACTATTCCAATAGACTAACTTTACACCAAACCTTTTCTCATATCAGTAAGTTCCAGAGTTTTTGCTTATAAGTTCTATTCGATTCGTAATAACATTGACGACAGGCTTGGTGTTCGGTGTTTTACTGACTGAACACATTTGCATATTTGACTATTACAAAAAGCAATTTGGCGATAGTTTCAGAGAATTGGCAGCCAAGAAAACACCGAAATTAGCCAAACAGTGTGCCTGGTTCTCAGGTCAATTCCTCAAGAGGGCAGACACGTTGAAGCAATTGTTAAAGGGTGGGTAATGAGAGCTTTAGTTCTAGAAACGCAACTTTCTGTTTTTCACCAGCAATTATCACTATGCTCGATGGACTTTAGCTGCTCTAATCCCCTTGCTTTCATTGCCTGAAGCTAACACTGGATAACTCAACATTGAGACGAATCATGGTTTTTAAACTTTTGTGGCATGCGTGAAGAAGCTGATTAAGAACGAATATGTTTGCCGAAACGATTTGACATAAATTTAATTGTTTGTTTGAAACTATTTAACAATAACTCTTCATTGTTACTAGTTGCTTGGTACTGAGTTACCCCTGCAATAGTAGCTGAAGTGACCACTGGTGAATCTGACCAGTAGTTATTTTATACTTGAAGAGCAAGTGTTTCTATGGAATCTAGGATAACAAGAACAAAAGCTCTCCAACTAAGTCTAGGACGGCATGTAAGAAACTATAGTGATGAGTAAGAAACCCACGCATGACCACCTCGGTTGGAAAAGTCGTATCGAGTAGCACAAATGATACGCACCTCGTCAGCTAGATCATCCAACTAGATCAGCAGTGCGTGCTTGTTTAAGACTCCTGTGAAATGATGTCAAACAGTAGAAGGTGAGCGTGGCGTCACTTGGATTGCCATCTGTAAGCATCAATGTTGGTGGATAGAGGACAGGAAGAGATGCCAACACACCCACTCTCTGATGATACGCACAGCGGACAAGAGTAATAGCAGTGGTGGTGCAAGTGACCATGTTCCAACGGCCGCGTGCTTTACTTCGCGCAGTCTATAATTTAAATGACAAAGTGTGGTGCCCAGTGACAAGACAACTTTCACTCTCCATCACTCAAAGCGCGAGACGGGCTGGCGAGAAGGCGATGCCAACCGAGATTGCCACCACCTATGAGACTCGTGCATATTTGCTCGCTCGCATTATCCTAGCTTCTAATTCATGACTTAATTCAAAAAGGAAAATGAAAGAATGAGGTGGCCCCGTACGGGTCAAGATGGCATGAGTGGCTGCCGCATCGCTTGCGCCATTTAGATCAGGTCGCCATTGTCTCTTTGACACGGTATCACCGATACGAGTCTGCTGGATGATTAGATCAGTACACCAAGGTGGACAAACAAATAAATAAACAAAAGACATAATTCATCGACCAAATGTTGTGACATAGCTGGAGAGATCAACGAGGTGAATCAGTGGTAGTGATGGCGGCAAGTGATGCATGATACTGATCTCAAGATGGGATCGGGTGCAGTGTGGTGGCCGGGCTGGCTAGCCAGGCGATCACCGCGCTGACGTGTTACTAAGTCATTAATCATTATTAAAAGCACTGTTCAAGTGTAACATCTTTTGGCTCGCCATTGTTTACCCCTTGAAGGAACCTCCCTCACCGCGCACTCATGATGATCTCTAATTTTCGATGGCACTTCCTTCTTATCTTAATAGTCTTAATCCAATTGGAGAGAGGCTTGAGACGCTTTTCACGCCATACACACTCACATCACACCGCACAGAACAATCATTTCCAATTCGCAACGTTTGTCCGAGTTCGTTCGCATTGCAGGGTGAGACAAACAGGACGATTAGTGCATTATTAGTACCACTTACTTGGCATGTCTACACGCTACTCTGCTCTCGCGCTCACTGTCCGAACATCTGTCTCTCTGTCTGTCTGGCGAATGAAGAATGCAAAGTGAAGTAGCCACCAGCGGTCGCAATAACCAGTCAGATAGCTTTCCTAGGTAAACCATCATTTTTCATTGCACCGTTCTCCTCCTCCACCATGTTCATTGTAATCAATGATCGCGTCCAGTGTTGTTTTATTAATTAATTCAAATGAAGAAATCTGCACCAAACAACAAAGAGAGCTACAGAAAATTCGATACCTTGAGTGAATAATGAATCACAACTATTATGGTACATGTCAATCTTGCGAGAACTTATCAATCATCTGTCCTGTCGATTGTGATAAATCTGTATTCGTTTGGGAAGAAGACTAATCTGGAGTGAAGACATAAGCTCGTAGCTTTCGTTGTCGATAGCAAACCACTTTGTGGAAGCATCATTGATGGATATAGGCTCACTTGTGGCATTAGACTCAGAATGATCTGTTTCATTAACTTCCTTCTCTTCATCGGCATCTATTTCCTTGATGGCCGTGGGACGATATTCAATCTCTTTCAAAATTGACATTTTCGCTTCAGTTTGAGCAACTTGTTCAAGGTCACTTTCTTCACCATCACCAATGTTTGGCTGTTTCACCGGAAATTCTATGTTGCAAGCTTTCGCCTTAATCAGTTGATATGGAAGCTCATTTCCCTCAAATTCATTGCAACGAAACAGCCTTGTGCTAAACGAAAAAACAACAGTTGATCGATCTCTCAATTGATAACTCATTGGAATCAACTTTGTGCTTACCCCTCACGAACAAATGTGTTACGTTTTAGATCGGGTGGATGAACGATCAATTCCAATTCGGTCTGGTAGGGCGAATGACGCAACAGAATATTCTTTGCTTTGATTGAAATTGTTTGCCATTGATCACACTCTTCGTTAATGGTGCTCTTCATGTGTTCTAGTTCGGCTATCTTGGATTCCTTCACAGGATCGATAAATTTTGCTTTAGATCGAGGCAAAAACACATGCCACCAACGTGTTGATCCAGTCGACACTGGCTGCATCTCTGACTCTACACTAGTCAAATTATGGTACAAGTGATAACACTTGGAACATCCTGAGCAAGGTTTCGTGTAATTGACCGTGACAGTTTCGTTCTCATCCCAATCGGCAGATAAATTCTAATGGAAAATAAATTCAATGCGTAAATAAATATAATCAACACAAAAGTAATAAAAGTACTTTAAAAGATTGAAAGAAAAATGTAAGATACGGTTTCATCCACTGTCCAAGGTACCAGTATTGGTCCACTTTCTGCATGGTGTTTTGAATCTGACCCACGTTAAGGTGGCCCAAAGAGTAGACTGGTCGACCGAGCTCGCCTTCAATCTTCATCACATCCACCTGGCCCAATTCTTGTCGTACTACTAACATAGCACTCTCTGCCAACATTCTAATCAGACATTTTGTAATAACCACTGCAGCTAATCACCTAGTTGTCTTACTTAGCCTTACTGTCCACCTTAGCATCGAATGCACCGGCATTGAGTTTGTATGCCACCGAATTGTTGCGACCAATGGGAATGATTCCAAGAGGCAAGTCGATCAGATGCGAGTCGGAACGTCGAAGTAGACCGGTGATCGCTTCTTGCAGTGTGCCTGTTAGCGTTCAATCCAGTGATTTAATAAAATTATACCTTTTTAGAATGAAATTCACAAATTTTACCATCTCCACCAGCCACGACCTAATAATAGATTGAAAAACGGGAAAGTTAGTTTGTATTGATTGCTTAACCCTTCAGAATGCATAAATCGCATGCATGTCTCAAAAATCAAATAGTACAAATATTATTGCAACTTGATATGGTTGAACTTACCACACAATCGGTGTCACTCATTATCTCCATCAAGTCTCTGGCTTGCCCCTCTGCTTCAGTCACTACCAGACTGACCTTGAGGCCAGCCAAGTGAAAAATGGGAGCACAATACTTCTCAAAGTCTGCTTTGCCCTTCTTCTTGTTCGCCACAGGATTTAACAACACAGTCACATGTCGTGCTTTGTGAAATGGCAACAACTTTTCTGTACCGTATCTCTATACGTGCATTCAACATTTTAGTTATTTTGATAATTTTCACGTAAGTAACACTTACCTGAGCTTCTTGGCAATAAGCTCTCATCACATTAAATTCTCTACAATTCGTTATATATGATTATTCCTCTAAGAACAAATAAAAAACTTACAGATATTTTCCATGGCCATAGTAAGCACCGAATGCTGCCAGGCCTGAGAAGAAGATAGTCTTTTTCCAGTTATTACGTAGTGTTTTTACAAGCTTTATAATGCGTGACATTTTTAATATAAAACAATTTAATGAAAAAAATTGCTTCAAAATTAAACCACAGATTGAGGAACATTAATAATAAATTGTAAAAAACATAGCCAACTGGTAGAAACATGTGTGAATAAAAACATGTGCTGTGTCAAAACATGTGTCCTTCACATAGTGGGTGATTGAAATCACGTGAGTTACAACTCAGATTTATTAATATATATATATTATTAATAGATTGACTTGGAATCCCAGCAGAACTTTCGATTTTCATTGAGATTATCGATCACTTTCATGTCTTCAGACGAGATGGTAAAGTCAAACAAATTGAAGTTCTCCTTGATCCTTTCTGCAGAGGACGTCTTAGGAATAACGCCTATATACGCAAGTAAAAGTCACTCATCATACACAATCGGATAATTGACTACTCTGAGAGTAGTACTCTCCATACTTACAAAAATCATGTTGAAGAGCCCATTTGAGTAAAATCTGAGCCAAAGATTTATCGTATTTTTTGGCAACTTCATTTAGTGTCTTGTTTGCAGATAGCACTTTCCAACCGTTTTGTGCTCCGAGCGAGGAGTAAGCTTGCACAACGATTGAATTTTTTTTACAAAATTCAATCAAATCTCTCTTAAAATAAAGCGGATGAACCTCAATCTATAAACAATCTGATCAATACTACAACTTGCATTAAAAGTTAAATTGAATATTTCCAACCTGATTGATAACAGGTTTGATTTTGGCATGCTCGAGCAGCTGAGTTAAGTGTCGGACTGTGTAGTTTGAAACACCAATGCATCGGACCCTACCTTCTTGTTGCAACTCTTCCAAATCTTCCCAACTGCCTCGACGCCTTTCTGCATTTTGTGGATTATCATGTCTTAGTTTAGCAGTGCCAGGGAAATGAATCAACACCAGATCAATGTAGTCTACTTTGAGCCGCACCATTGACTTAAGTAAAGCTTTTTTGCAAACACCTTTTCCTTGATTAGAGGGGCCTGGTTAAAAATAAGTTATATTATTTTCACTCCATTACAATCTTCTATCCTATCATTGATAATTTATCAATCCAAACTTACTCAGTTTAGTTGTGACAAAAACATCTTCTCTCTTAAGACCATACTTCCCCAGGTCAGTCATAATCTCACCAATAATTTCCTCGTTCTGATATACTTGAGCTGTATCTATGTATAATTTTAAAATATTCAGATATTACTCGTCTAAATCAATCAGATTAGTAATCTGAGATTACCAATCAGTCGATATCCAACTTTGAAGGATTCTTCAATAATATTAAGCAAAACATCTTCCTCGCGTAAGCGATAAGTTCCAACTATAAATAATAAAAAAGAATAAACTTTAGAAATGTAATCCTAATAACATATAAATAAATTACAACCTCCAATAATAGGAAACTTGACTCCGTTGTTGAGTATAATTTGCATTTTTCAAATTCTTGTTACCGGGTGCCACGTTGGTTTGTTTAGATTAATTCTAGGACTATTTCGATCCAGTAAGAAATATTTTGATTCCACTTGAGAAAGTGTTTATAATTTATATATTTTTTGTTACATGGAAAATTTGAAATTATTATAAGTTATAATTGATAAATCCAAAATGTCAAATGTTAGCAAGAAAGAGAGCGATGTTGAGGTTAGTAAAAAGTATCGTAAAGTATCGGCACAGGCCCACCACGTACGAGAAGAGTTATGCCAAAGCCGTGCGGCATACCGGCGAGGCAAACGTGAAACGGCGGTCAAAGTGTTCACTGTAGCTGACGAATCCTTCTACCTGTTAATTCAGAACGTCCCTAGTCTCAGCGGTGTGAACGTATCACATGAACTTAAATCACTTTGCTATCGCTATGGAAATTTGACCAACTTTGAGCAAATCGAGTACGAGTTTCACACCGAATTCTGTCACACCTATCTGGTAAAATATGAGAATTTAGCCGATGCTATCTGTGGTAAAAAACGGATGGATGATTATGAATTTTTGGGCTCAACTTTGCACGTCTGCTATGCACCTGAGTTGGAAACGGTCAGCGATACTCAAAACAAGCTCAACTCTCGAATGCGTTATGTTTCAATCAAAGTTGCACAGTGTAAAAATTTGGCTTCTCGGTAAGTTGTCAAAGCACTAAAATATCAAGTTTTCTTATAAATTAAGTAATTTAATTTTGAATTAATTTGATAGAAATGAAACAAAAAGAAGAAAAATAAACAGTGAATCGAATCAGATGGGCAATGAAACATCAACCACTGATACGTAACTCTGTCTGTGGACAAATCTATTTGGGTGTTTGTTTTGATTCATTTATTTTCATTTTAAGTTTTATTTGTTACTGTTTTCTACATCTTTTACTTTATTTTTTCTTTCTTTATTTATTTATAATAATAAACATAAATACAAGTTTTTGTTTGTTGTCAATTGTTAACAAAATGCAACAAGCCAAACCTCAAGTTCCGCCTAGAACATCGCTTGTGAAACCAGCCGATTCTGAAGCAAATTTGGACAACAAACTAAGTAATAATAACAAACCTAGTTTATCAGCCAAACCATCTGTCCCGGTGAAACCTTCAATTAAGCCCAAAGGTCAAGAGTTGTCGAATCATGAAAATGACGTTATGCCTAACTTCAAGCCACCATCCTTGCCTAAACCAAGTGCCAATAAGAATACTAGTTCAAGCACATCAGATAAACTTAACTTTGCTCAAACTAATACTACATTTAACAAGCAACCACTTAAAAGTATCAAATCTCAAAGTAATAAACTAAAAATTAGTCTCAATGAATTGAATAAATTAAGGTATTTATTAATGAAAAATTTTGTCATTTATTTAATTTATATTAATTTTTTGTAGGATGAAGCGAGATGTTTATGAACCCAAAATGGTTGATCAGAAAGGAAATTATATGATTTACGACATTCGTGAAGATGAAGAACAGATTAGTAAAATGAACGAAATTTGTCAATTGTTGGTTGCTGGTGGTTACTTTCGAGCCAGAATCAAAGGTCTGCACAACTTCGACAAGGTTAGATTTTTCATTTGTGTTTCTCAAGAATTCTTTTAAATAGAGTCACGAATTAAAATGATTTATTAAATAATTATGGTTAATACATTTTTAAAAATTAGATTATTGGTGGAATGTGTTGGGCAATACAGATGTGCAATGTCGACTTAGATATTGACATCTTTTATCAAGAAAGTCTTTCGATTGGTCAAAAAATGTAATCTTTATTATTTGAGTTTATATTGTAACTAATGAATGCAAATTTTCGTTTAGTGCCTTGACTGAAAAGATTGTCCGAGTACTTCAAAAGATGAAATGTCCATACAAACTAGAGCCACATCAAATTCAAGGAATGGACTGTATTCATGTATTTCCTGGTATTTGATAAAAAGTTTCTTGTCGAAAATTGATAGATTGTTTTAATGTTGTTTGATTTCTAGTGATCCAGTGGCTTGTGAAGAAATCACTTGAGACTCGTCAACAAACGGCTGATTACATTCGAGTTTTTTCGTCTTGGCAATACCATCGAAACTTTCTTCACCAAAAAGAACTGACGCGTTCTGTATTAATGAACGAGAACCATCTTGCAAAGCAATTGGTTGATCCTATTCAGGCAAACCTCCGACGACGCTTTATGCACCCTTCTCGAGAGAAACTCTGTGAGGAAGGTATTCGAGTAAAGACTACTCTTCTCGAGTACGGCGTGATCGGCACAGGCAATAGCCAACGAGTTATCTCTTCTGGCATATCTCTGCAGGGTGAACCAAACAAATCGAATAATTCTAAACCCTCTGTGCAAAATCTTAATGAGACACAACAAAAAACGAGATCAGACTCAGATTCGCAATCAATGGAAGGTTTGCTCAAATCAATGACCGAAGCAAACGAAAACCAAGCAGGGGACTATGTCAAAGTATCTCCATCTGTTGTTGGTTTGATCGTCAATGAGCAATCAGATGAGATTCGTCGACTTGCCGAAGACTATGATCGAAAAAAGTCTTCGCTAACGGCTGCGGATTTAAATTTTTTGAAAATGGAAGCTAAGTTGAAAAATGAAATTGCTTTGATACGTCAAGAGCTGAGCCAATTATCGGAAAGTGATTTGACCGAAAAGCTGGACAAAATCAAGGTAGTTTTATACAAAATTTACTCAAAGTTACTCTTTAACTTTGGTTTTTGGTTTTAGGACAAACTAAAGGTGCTGGATGAAAAACTTTGCGAGGTGGAGGAAAGTGAGAAAAATGAGAGTGAAGAAGAAAAGGCGGAGAAGAGGGGTCTGAGTGAGTTGTTGGGTGTATTGCGGAAGCAGAAGTCTGAGCTGAAGCAGTACTGTCGCGAGCAGAAACAAGTGCTTGATAAGCAAATAGCTCAGCTTGACGAGCAACCTACTCGGACTAGCACTGAAGAGTTTGCCGACAAGGTGAGCGAGGTGGAGAGAGAGTTGCATAACTACCAACACCGTTACCAAAGTGTCAAACGCCAACTGGCCCTTGTTAACAAGCGATACGCTCGCATTCAACGCAAGTTTGACGAGGTGCCAACCCGAACCGAACTGGCCCAATATCAAAAGCGCTTTCTTGAGCTTTATAATCAATGTGAGTTGAATCTAAGCTGATATTTTGCACTTATTTTATTATTCTTCTATTAATCTATCTATCTATTATTAATAATTCTATTAGTATCAAACAAACATAACGAAACGAAAAAATTTTATACGCTTTATAATACGTTGGCCGACGAGAGAAGCTATCTGGAGAAGGAGTTTAATCTCATTAATTCAGTTTTGGATAATTTTAAAAAGTATTGTTTTCTCGTTTGAATATTTACTAAGATTTTTTATTTTAAATAATTTTAGAGCTTACGCTTCGAACGCTATGGTTAGAGATGAATTTGTTGTTAAATTCGAGCAAACTGTCTACTCGATTGTGCAAAACAAGAACAAGATGGAGCAAACGCTTCAGAGCGAGAGAAACAAACGAGATCTTCTCAACTCCGAGTACCTCAATCTAATCGAAAAGCAACGTCTTTATTACGTAGCAGTGAAAGAATTCACAGAGGTTTGTCAATTTCATTTGAAAAATAATTTATATATTAATTTGTTTGTTCAATAATCAAACAGGAGTGCAAAAAGAATGAACAATTATTGACGCTATTGGAAAGCAAGCACGATTAAATACTAGAATTTTAAAAAAATATTTTTACATCCGTTTCTGCTTGTTGTTGATTTTTAATTCTCAATATTTACTCGTGCTCATTAATGTTGTGACTAGATCGATTTAAATTAGATTGGATAGTATTAAGACGCATTGATGTCCAAATTGGTCTCCCGTTGAAATCGTGCAAAGGAGAGGAAGATTTGCTCGAGGTTAGTCTGGCAAACCGAGTAGTCTTCGATGAACAGTTCATCCTTGATCTGTTCAATAGCTCCAAAGATTTTGCTGCAACGAATCTGCACCTGGCTTGAATGTTGAATGGTATAATGCAATAAGTTGTTGTGTACTGCCTTGAGAATACTGGTGGGAAAGGCATTCTCTACAAACTGTTGGACTCGTTCAAGGCGTTGTGCTAACTCCATTTCCTTGTTGCATCTTTCGAGTGAGTTCAAACGCACAAGTTTAGCCGATGAATTGAAATCGCGGGAACCGTTTTCAAAAGTACCAAGTGACACTTTGATTAATAAAGTGTAACCATTGCCATACTTGGTAATAAGGTGGAGAGGGCTACCGATGCATTGGATCTGCCCGTTGACCATGATCACCAGTCGATTGCAGAGGGCTTCACACTCTTCCATTGAGTGGGAAGTTAGCACGATAGAGCCACCTTGCTTCAGCTTCTTGTCAATTGCCTCCCAGAGACATCGACGAGCCACTGGGTCTACACCCGAAGTTGGTTCGTCTAGAAACGAGATAGCGGGAGAACCGAGCATGGCCTGCAATTCAAGTGGTCATCATTCACTTCAATTCAAATTCATATCTTTCTACTTAATGCTTACAATTGCTGTACTGAGCTTTCTCTTACTGCCTCCACTGTAGTCGCTTACTTTCTTGGTTAAATGCATCTCGAAATAGAGAAGTCGACTTAATTCTTCTATATGAGAATCGATTTCGCTCTCGTTGATACCACGGAGTCTTGAATACAGACGAAGGGTCTCTTTTCCGGTGAGGTCTTCTAATATAGCATCGAATTGGGGACAATAACCCACCTCTTGTAATATACGATAAATATCTTGTTTGACACTGAGTCCGTTAATAAAGATGTCCCCAGAAGTGATTGACTCGTCACCAGTAATCATCTTGAATGTGGTCGTTTTGCCCGCACCGTTTACACCAAGCAGACCGAAACATTCGCCCTTGCTAATACTGTAAGAGATACCATTCACTGCAGTGAATTTGCCATATTTCTTGTAGAGTTCACAAATCACCAGTGGGTTACTCAGCTTTTCCTCAGTTGAAATGTTTGCTACCAGCTGACCAATTCTTTTCTTTTCGGTTTCAACATCATCATCAACAAGAGTCGAGAGATCATTGATATAAATTGCTTCTTTTTTGTTAACTTTTAACCTCAATTTCTCATAATACTCGTTTATTAGATTGAATACATTAATTTCAATCATGATTAACGTAGTTAAGTAGATAAGCGCGCAGATGGAGACATAAATGAGATAGATTCCCACACCGGGCTCGTTTGTTGAAAAGAAGTTTTCTTCAAACTGAATGCAATCGTCGCCACACTTGCCTGCAATACATTAGTTTACAGTTCTCTAAGTACAGTCACTCGCAAAAGTAAATCCCATAGGGACTTTTTATAATAAAATAAGCTATCAATTGAATGTAGATAATTGAATTATATTG
>DVQH01001739.1:0-11732 GCA_018231625.1 Papilio phestus | reverse complement strand
CTTAAATAGCCTTGCAATTGCAATAATGTATTGTCGTTCTTGCCATATTTAAAAAAAAAAAACAAAGAAAACACTTTTCTGTACTTGAAAACCTTCATTCAGTTCATTCTCTTAAATGGACATATTGAGAAATATATTAATATCTGAGGTAACAATGTGGAGGAATGGACTACGAATGAAGACATTGTCGTAACAAGCTTCCGGTCCGGGCTTGATCCAATGAAAGGGATCAGTAATGGCAATAAAAGTAAATTGAATTGTTCCTCAAACTACTGGTTAGTACCACACGAAGCAATAGTCGTTGCTTCGCTTTCTACCTCAACTACGAGTATACTACATCTCGATAAAATATCTATCATGTAATATGATAGTTATTCTTGTTGTACGTAGCGAATGCAAAAAGAATAACCAACAGCATTAATCAACAATCGATACGAAGTGTTATTATATTACTAGTTTTCGCCCGCAACTCCGTCCACGAGGAATTAAAGAAAACAAAAGTGAGTAGCCTATGTGTTCTTTCAGACTATCCTCTACTTCTATACCAAATTTCATTGAAATTCGAACAGCCGTCTAGGTTATAAACTCTAACAAACATCCATCGATACATCCATCCATCTAAACTTTCTCATTCATAATATTAAGTTTATGTAAGGAGTAGAATAATGATTAGCCATTTAAACGAAATATTACAATTTTAAATATTCAATACAACCCATAGTTTTATTTAAATTGACGCAAATTAATTCTCAAAGTTATTAGCAGTATGCACATTAGCAAATGGATCCACTAAAGGCAGTAAAACGCTACGCTCGACTTCTTCGGGAATAAAATTCCTGTAATATATTGCACTACAAGTAAAAAGTAAGGGATTAATTCTCGCTGCTTATAAGTTACTGTAAGCTCGTTTTATATCTTTTTTAAAGTGTGTAATAGCTACATCCTCATGTAGGATGTCACAAGTAGAATTTTCTGCTTAAGCGGCCGCAAGATTTATTGTACTTGTAAAATTTTACGATCATCTCTCCCTATACAGTATATCTTTTATAATAGAGAAACCATACTGTAGTCTCGTAAGATATTTAATTTAACAATAAATACTTTTCATAAGATAAAAAATAAAAGAACCGACTAATTACAGCAAATAATGTCCAAAGGTTCGAAATAACTTCTCAATATAAGCGCTTCAATATATTTCCCTCTTTACATTTAAAGATATTTAAATGTATTTTAAAGGAATGCATTAAAAGCGGAAATCCAGCGCTGCACTTTCCAATCTAATTGGCCGTCGAATCTCCGACCAAATAAAACCATCTGGAGTTTCTTTCCATTTAGAAATCCGTAATGTGATCGATATTACTTAGTCTGTATATAATTTCT
Organism: Papilio phestus; assembly: GCA_018231625.1. NCBI lineage: Eukaryota > Metazoa > Arthropoda > Insecta > Lepidoptera > Papilionidae > Papilio > Papilio phestus. The sequence continues at coordinate 10,352 of DVQH01001739.1, read as the reverse complement.
CTGCTTGTTTTTATAAATTAGAAAGTACGTTAAGGGTACTTACTTACCTATATAAATTTTGTCATAAACACCTACCCTTTAAATCATTTTTTTAAGACTGGCAAAATTCTGTTTTAGTGCTTTGTTTAGACGATAAAAAATTGTCAACAGAAGAGACATCTTCTTTGTTCTGCTAGCGCTTTTATAGAAAAACTTGCTCATTACTGTCCCCTTTACTTTGTCACCGACTTGAACAGAAGTTTTTTATTCATGATAATGATATCTTAAATCGGTTTTATTTTCATTATTAGAATTTGTGTTCACTTTTGTTACATAAAATGCAGTAGACATTTAGAACGATTACTTCCAACAATTTTCGTATAAAAGAAATGTTAAATTTGTCGTTCGATAGCACAAAAATAAATGGCTACCGGCCCGGGGTCCGGGGCAGATTACATCGCGCCGTGTAACACCGCTCGACGTCTGCATCCGCATTGCTTGCACTATTTTAACCTCGTCCATTGTACTTTTATTTTATGTTCCATTCTATGTTTCAAAAAACATTCTAAAATATTGCATACTCACGTTTAGAGAATTTTTACATTTTGTAGCTGTATTGTATAATATTATAAGGGTAGACCTACGAAGAGGTGGATTGCATGATGGTTATATGATTTATTATTAAGTATAATAGTTTACTTTGAAAAATAAAATCTTGTGCTATGACATATAAGTAGTGGGAACAGGACAAGTAATATGTTTTGAAATTTCTAAGCAGATTTTTTAGTTTAACTTAGCTTTAATACATTGAAAAGAAAGAAGACGAATTATAAAAACAAAATCCACTGAATCGATTCCAGTCACCGCGGCGTAATCGCATTACCGAGTGGGGGGGATTCGACAGTTGAAATTGAAATATGAAACGAGTTAATCCCATCGAATACTAGCAGGTTCGGATGGATGCCAATTAAAGCCTGCCATTCCTACATAGTATCAGGATAATCTAGATCTGCTGAAATAATTGGCATTCTACGGTTTGTCCAACTTTGAATGGAATTAAAAAAATAGTTGTTACCTTTAAGCTCTGATTACATCAGATTTTTCTAATTTGTTTAAAAATAGGAATTACTTTCTACCTTTGAAATCCTGTATAGTCCAGATCATTTCTCAAGTAGGCGAAAAGTATCTGTGAGACCATGGTAAACTTTAGTGGGGTGCAATATTGCAGTTTGAGTATGAGTTTTTACAAAAATGTTTCATAAAGCGCTACCAAAACAAAACTTCCGCGAAAAACTGAAACTTTTGAACTAAATTGTTAATATCCCAGTATCTTGTAAGCCTGATTAAAAACAGGAATTTGCAAAGTTTTAATTAGTTCCGCTAAATAATTTAATTTTGATATAAATTTAAAGTATGAATTACAAAAAACTTGGAAGGTATTATAATAATTAATTAAAGATTGTATATTGAAGAAAAACTTAGGATTTAAAATCATCCATGATGATGTCCTCAAAGGAAGTAAAGAAACAACTTTGTCTAGTAAATTAAAAATAACAAAGCCTTTGTATTCACCGTGAAATTCGTGACAAGCGGAAATTGCTTAATACTGGAAGATGTTTGCTTAATTACCGTTACACTGCATCCTTCCTCTCTCTTAAGACGCATTTCAGCATGTTTATTACCGTTGACTGGCATCGGAAATTCTAATTTCAGACGACTGCTTTAACTCAACGGAACTTCGATAATTAACGGATTATTTAGGTAAAATGTACCAGTATCATCCTACTACACAACAAAAAATAACTTTACTCAGAGTATTAAGACCCCTTTAGTTTACATTAAGTATGAGAAATTCACATTAAACAATTTCAAACACATTGAGAATACTTTGAAAATCCTAAGTAGATGTGGTTTATAAAATGCACAATTAAATTTAATATATTACTATGCCAACATACATAATATATTGGATATTACAGCTAGGGATGAAACATCCAAACGTTGGGACATTATTACGCGCCCTTGCTGTAAACGTGACCGAGATGACAAAAGAATTGCGTTCGTAACACGCCTCAAGAAATTCCACCCTCTTCATTTTCCGAATATAAGGAAAAAAACGTATTTAATAACTACTGAATAAATACATTACCGTATTAGATGAAGATTGTGTAAGTGCATGCGTAATTTAATTTAGAACGAAAACATTAATAATTTGCATTTATAAGCGATTTCATAGTGTAATGTTGTTTCCGTTGAAAATCTATTGTTATGTCAAATCGGGAATACCAAAACGTTTTGAGATCGAAAATATATGTTTATATGAATGTTCCGAAAATAATAAAATCAACAGTTTTTGAAGTGATTAGATCTACACACACGAAGTCATTCACATCATGTATGTGATGCAAAGATGCCTCGAATCAGGAAAGCACATCCGAGAATCATTTCTCTGTGTAGTATAAATCAAGTTGTCATTAATAAGATGTCAGTAGCACTCCTGGGATAATTAAAGAGCAATAACAAAGGTGAACATTAGCAGATTTCATAAATTATTCATATTCCAATAACGATACTTAAAGCTTTATTTCTTAGTAACTTAACGTAAATTCTAACACTCACTGCATGTTTATTGAACATAGAATTGTTAATCTTATTTACTAACATTATAAATGTGAAAGTTTAGATTGACAAATGGTAACTAAAGTTATGTTATGTTAACTTTGAATTAATTATTAAACTTCTGAACGGATTTAGATAAATGAAAATTGTTATAGATGTAGAACATAGTCTGGGGGAACACATTTAATATAATACAATTTTATTACTAATCTGTAGTTAGTAGGTTCAGGAATGTAATTTCAGTTTAAAAGTATCGGAACTTGTCTCTTTAAAACTCCATCAATATCTATGTATATAAAGTCGTCCAAGCTAATAAAGTCCTATTGAAATCTTAATAAATATACTAAAGCCTGTTCTTATTATATCCAGGCAACAAGAAACTATTTCTCTATTCATTTTAGCAATCTCGTTTGTTGTTAGTTCAGCCGTTACATTAAAACTTTCACAGTTAAATGTAGTTCAGCGGTTGAAAGTGGTGAGATAAGACTTAGAGGTTATTTGGATTACCTTCGGAAGTAATCTGGTCTGCCATTGTTTAATAACGCTATGTCTTAACTCATATATCTATCAGTTTAGGAACATATAATGTTTTGCATTTTATCTTGAATTTTTTCAACTACATTCACTCAGGTGCAAAATATTTTTTATTGCTTTAAATTTTATAATATTTTAACTGCCACAGTTTAAGGTCACTAAAGCCGTTAGTATTGAAAAGAGAAATCTACATTAAGGGACTCTGATTGATTATTAAAACATTCTGAGTATGGCAGTAAATAAGTAAAGAATAGATCATGTAAAAAAGAATCCAATCAACGATTGTCAGAACGCGAGAAATAATTAGCACGTACGGTATTATGTTTTTTTTTCAATCAATTTATTTTATTAAATGCATTCCGAATTATATAGAGAATTAAGAACTTCCACTGATTTTAATTAAATATCCCCTACGCCGAATCGAAGAGTAAATGGAATCTTGAATTTGTTCCCGGTATACCAGAGAATATAAAAAGGTCAACTGTTAATTATTTTTTAAAGAAAATATGTTAAAAAATTATAAGCACTGCTCTACATTTTTCCCTAATAAAAAAGTAAACTAGTTATAAAATAAGAGCACTTTTAATAACTATGCTATAAGGGTTTCATAAATAATGATTAAACTATACCCAATGTCAAAAATAATTCAAACTCTAACTTCGTTGTTTTGCGGTAATTGTGGTGCAATTAATTCTCGTATGTTGTTTGTCCTCATATCCGTTGAGAAAGTCCGATGGGAATTTCATTTAAAGTTTTCTAAACAGTTTATATCATAGATAATACAATACTATGTTGATATTGATATATATTTAAATGTACTATGTATTATAATGAGCATTCAAATTCAGATTATTGTCACTAAGGGAAACTTTTAATTGAGTAAGAGTAGAAATCTAGAATTAAATCTGTACTAAGGGACCTAATTATCATCGTAATATTTGTAACATTGAATGTTGTATAAAAATATTACTAATTTGTATTTTAGTCTTAGGTTTATTTTATTTTATTGTTAACACTAAGCATAGATGAAGTATGATAAATTGGTCCGGTAGGATGGTGCCATAGCGTAGGTCTATATTGCTATGACACTGCGGAACATCAGGCAATGTCCTGTATTGTGTCCTAAAGTGCCGAAGGTTCTAGTTAGTTCCACGGAGATCCCGGAACCCTCATCTATTGCACTAGAGGCTGGCCACCGAGGGTTTAGTGGGTACAAACTTCACATAACCCTGATCGCCCCCCAGAAGGAAGGGTATCTTTTTGAAGATTTCCCCTGATACAAAAAAAAGTAGGTAGTTATCATTAGTACTTTTGTAATGGATAACTAGCATGTATTTCTTTTTAATGGAGAAAATATTTAAAACGAGTATTTGACATTCAATTTATAAAGCTCCTTAATCGCACCTATAACTCCAACTTTCTCCTACGTGGATACATATTTTACTCACTCTGGCATTCAATTATTTTGCGTATTGTCACGGCCTTTTGTTAAATGTGCAATAAATTACACAACTGTTTGAATACATTTCACAATATAAACATGAGCAGAATACTTCTAGTACCTATATCCTACTTTCCTATTATAAGGAAACCCTTGTTATATATAGAATCAATAACGCTAAGATATAAATTAACTATTTATGCATGTATTTACTTTGCTTTTAAATTCAATATTTGTTTCAACAAAAGATAGTGGACGCAATACAGAGGGCTTTGCCAATATATTGGACATTGCTTTTCTTGTGACTTCCAAATAAGCCTACTTTGGTACAATCCGACTTATTCAAAGTGTGTTATCGTGTACCTAGAAGCATTTCTAAGAATGATAACAGATTTTTCTTTATTCCTTTATACTTAAATTCGTTAGAGATAGTGGAGAAATTAAAGGAGTAATATGACGTTTTTCTCTTTTGTTTTTAAACATTTCAGAAATTAGTCGTATAATACGTTAGATTAGGTACTTAATCCTGTCAGCATATCATCTCTTTTTAATAATTCTGCTATTTTACCTAATTATTACATCATATCAGAGTTACATTTAACGATAGAAATGTCATTTGATATATTAAAGATTTGAGAGAGAGAAAGATATATTAAAGGCTCGCGTTGAGATGTTGGTGTGCTTTTTAAATTGAAAGTCCTCTCATAAAAATTATGTCAATACAAATTTTTTACTTGGTTCTACATAAAGAGATGTTTTATTAAATGTTATATTTTCTGTATATGAGTAGGTAATGTATTTACATTGGTTAATAGGATTGTGGGTGTTGTTTAATCTTGCCGCTGATGACGTCACCAGAGCTGTAATTAGCGACTCAGCAAATCTGCTCCGAGCTGTTTAACTAAAGATATTAATTAAGGTTTTGATATGTAGTAATGCTAATAACGTGCTTCAAACATTTACATTAATTATGTTAGTATGATTGAAGTGTGGTGACTAAGACCAAAGTTTTGGCTAAGACGTTATTCTAGGATTATGAATATAGTGTAATTCTAGTTTTTACCTCATGTTTTTTTACTGTTCTTGTGGCATTTCTCTTTGCGGTATTGGACTTTTGATTACATATTTACATAAGATTTAATTTACTTTTATCTTTCATCTGATATAGTTTTCTTAATATAATTATTCAAAGGCAAGTCTCTGAGCACAGCTATAGCGCAGCATGCCAGGCAATTTGGCAACGCTCGTGTCGCCTCCTTTTGGTGTTAGAGCGTTATTTACGACAGCTATTGGAGTTTGGGGCGCGCCGTAACTTCTACTTAAATTCCTTGCACAAGTCCTTAGCGGTAAAACTGTTTTTACTAAATTATTTCAATTAAAAAATCACGTAACGACTTGTTTTATCAAATAAGACTAAAGCAAAATATATTAGTGTTTGATTCCATTTTAAAATACTAAATTAATATTCAAAATTTATTTAAATAGCATTATAAAATAATAGCATCGCTTAAATTCATAGCTAATCAATTTCCACGGCGTCTAAATGCACAATAACCGAAGATAATTAGATTGTCTTGTACAACAAGCGTCGGCTCTCACTCCGGCCCAAAGCTGAGAGCAAAGTTGATTATCATGGTTCAAATTGAAATGCTAATGAACGGCATCTGTACATCAATTTACACGTAAATTGATACATTGATAGTCAACTTATACACGAAATGAATACTTAATGTGATTTAGCGAAGAGCGTGGGGACTCATTTTTCTATCTATCTTGCAAATTAGAACCCTCGCTGCTCATTTTGCTTCTTTTACTTACGTTTTCTGCGATAGATTGTAAAAGACTTGTTAATTATAAAATCAAACTGTGTACATTATTTTGAATGTGAAATTCTAAAATGTTTATAATTCCGTTTTTCAAAGTTATATACAATTAAAACTTTAAAAACTTGTTTGATCTCGAAGTTACAATGAAAATCATAAAATCAATTACAACTGTGGTAGAGCTGTTCTTCAATCATCTATTTATAACTTCCACTGCAGCATTGTTACTAAATGAAAAAAAAATGTTACCTAAAAACATTTTAAAATAAATAACCACTTTAAGATGAATTTTGTATTAATAAAATTGAAGCATGAACATTTTATTTCACCACTTAATTAGTAAAATGGCTCATTTAGTCGGGACTGGGGTAATAAATCTTGCGGCCGCACACCGACGTGCAATTATTGTCACCGTTCGTCCGCAAAACGGCACTAATTTGCTATGATTTCTAGACGGTAATACTTTAACTAGACATTATATTCATTTAGAACTGTTATCCGAGTTTCCATTGTACAAACACCTGTACGAAACAAGTAAATATTGACGTTTATCACAGATAATATAAGGTATATGTATTTTTATCTGGTGGTTGTATATGGATAGGAATAACACACCTTACAAAGGCTATTATAAAGCAACTATTAACTCTTACATACCGAATAAGCAGTTTGTTTTCATTAAAAATAACATGAACAGTTATTTATTAGACTCACAGTTACGGAAAAGGCTCTTCTAAAACAAATAAACATGTGAATCTGTATGACTAGAAATATATTGCCTCTTTCCCCTCCTAATTAGGGGACATGGATGAGTTGTTCCGCCATTCATTTATTTATAACAATCCATTAGCGACAGCGGACAAATAAATAAATTGTCGTGTCCGGGAGAGTGCGTGGATTCTGTTTCATTAGTGTGATGGCGTTTCATACGATTTGACAGCCTCAACCAGAGTCAACCACAATTGTGTATTTTATTTTAAATTTAATAGCAATTTATTTTTAACGTCATTTCAAAATGAATTTACCGTACTTTCAATTCCATTTATTTTTGTGTACTTAAATTGTTTTAAATAAAAATAACTAGATTTCGCCCTTGACTCCGTCTGCGTTGGGTAAAAAAAACAAAAGTGAGTAGCCTGTGTGTTTTAACAGACTGTCCTATATATGTATACCAAATTTTATCGAAATTCATTCAGTAGTTTAGGCTACAAACATTCATATATCCATCTAAACTTTCGCATTTATAATAAGAAAGGATAATTTCTAATTGAATGGAACATCACAATTGTTCGCTATTCACTAAGACAATTATAACAAGTCAATTAAAACTTGAATTCGTCGGCAGCCGCGAGGGCGCGGGCGCCTTCAATATTGATTCTGTTAACTTTGCTAACGATATCAACCCTTTCGTCGTTTACGGTAAAAATTAGCCCGCCATCTTAAACCTGATCTTTGAACAATAGAAAAAGTTTTATTATTGGTTAAGATGACTGAATTAATTAAAGCTATGGCTTGGATTTGGTCAAAACTAAAAATAAGAACAAAATCAAAATTTATCTGTTCAGCAAAGATGTAAATAAAAGAGGGAAAATTCAATTTCCCGTATAGAGGGAGGAACCCTCTGTAAGGTTCTTTATCTCAACAGATACACCTCTCTGGTGTAATATGATTTATTTAGATTCAAAATAAAGCATTCTAAGAACCAGTATAGTACTTTGTTTGTAAAACGTTTTTTTAGCACGCATAGAATATGTACTGAAGTCTTTAATTAGTGATGTTTGTAGCGTAAATTATAAGCGAAGGTTTACATTGCTTTTACACTGCTGCTTTTTGCAGACTCTAGAAAACATTGTTAGTAGTTATTAATAAGTTCTTTGAAAAACTTATTGCGCCTGTCTTCTACTTTATCTGTTGAAATGTAAAATGTTTTCCGTAAAAAACATGAAGAAACGGAATAACGAAACTAATTTTCTTTCCTTACAACTTGAATATCGTAACATGATAACATTTTATTCTTTAATGATCGAGGTTCTCTAGCGAACAGTAATCCCGTGTTATTAAAGTTGCTGACTTATGTTATAATCATTAATTTGGATGAGCAACTTTCTTAATTAACTAACTACGTGTCCCGATTTCACTCGGTTTACATAATGTATCATAAATTCAGTACTTTTATCCTGAACAAATTCACAATCAACTATTATATGTTGAATAAATGAAAAAGTTCAAATGGATGGATGGATGTTTGTTAGAGTTTGTAACCTAAACCTATATGTAGACGAAAGTGTCGTGAACACAGGCTGCTTACTTTTGTTTTTGTTTTTTTTTAATTGCACGCGGACGTAGTCGCGGGTGCAAGCTTGTTTTAATCTATATAAATGAGTGTATAATTAAGATTTAAATCCAATGTAATTCAAGCATTACTTTATGCAGTTTCGCTTCAAATGTATCAAGTACTTCTTTTATTTACAATCTGCTTCATTGAAATAGAAAGTAAGGCTAATGATGCAACATTTTCACAGCAACGTCCTAACGGGGAGCCAGTTAATGGTCGACTGGGCACTAACTGGAGTGCTATCGTTAGTTTCCACATGGATTCATAACTGTTAGCGTCAGCTCGGGACCTGTATTCAGCTCTTTGATTTAATTTTGCGTAGCAAATAACCCAGAATTATATTATGTATACAGAATATATTGAACGACTGTTTCATTTCTATTGAACGCGTGGTCTTGGGATAAAAAAAAGAATACAGCCAGCGTATTGCTATTTAAAAGACTGGCATGTGTGCTTTTCTGGTGTTCCCGTCTCGCTGGACTTTTACTTCTTCTCATAACAAAAAAACAAGTTTAGAAGGTAAGAAGAAAAATGATTTAGTTCGTATTGAATACTTATTTCTGTTTTAATCAGGATTTTTTTTTATGTGGAATTCACTGAATCAAAAGAAACAAAGATTGGTTATTAACTCAATAGAATAAAGTTGTGAATGCCAATAAGCTAAGAGGTAGAGCTTATGAGAGTGACCCATTAGAGTAATGCCTTAAGAGCTTTACAGTATACCTGTTATTAGTCATATATACGTGGTTAAGTCGCTTCACTTGTTCCTTGTATAAGGGAATTCAATTATTGTATCGAAGCATTCCGATTCAATTGTCAAACGAACGTCTTGTCTGCGTTTTGTACTCTGGTAATATGTTTCAGAATTGCTCACAGACAATCAATTCAACTTGATTTCATCTCAAGAAACATATCATTCGATATGATGTCCGTTCTTCAAAAACTTATAGTATTTCCAATTTCTATTTGTTAAAGCAAGTTTCAATGGAAATAAATGTGTTTTGTAATGTTAATAAAAAGTAATGTTTATCTATACTTCTATACTAATATAATAAAGATGAAAGATTTGTATTTTTGCATGCATTGAAATAACCCAAAAACTACTGGACCGTTTTCAAAAATTCTTTCACCATTAAAGAGTTACGCTAGTTTTTAATTTCACAAGGGTGAAGTCACGAGCAACAGTTAGTGATAGTAATTTTTGTTCACCATTTAATGTAATAATGTAATAGCATAAACAGCATTTTACAAAAGAGAATTTCTATAGCACCATTTAGAAATAAATCTGTCGATTTCAATTAGAGTTGAGGGATTGCTATTTACAGCGGGAATAGAGTTAAATGTTACCTTTTAAAACGTTATTTATGATAATTAAATCCAACTTTATTAAAAGTTTAATAGATAATTTAATGAGAAACCGAAATAAATTGACAAACTTGAAGTTGTAATTCCCCCGACAATAGTCCGCCCGACTTGTTCGTCCTTCTGACACCTGAGAATTTAAAGTAGCTTAACAAAGTTATGTATTATGAAATATTAAAGAATTCTTAATTAAAATACGTTGAATTAGTTATGAATTAGAAACATTTGTATATGATTCTTTACATTTAAACGATTAGAC
>DVQH01001738.1:0-11733 GCA_018231625.1 Papilio phestus | reverse complement strand
TTGTAACTATTTTAACACTGAAGGCCCAAATGTGTCAAAATAGCTTTTTAAAGTTACAGCCAAACACGTGTTACCCTAGCGCTTCTCCACCACACTTGAGCTGTCAAATGAGTGCGCTCGCTGAAATTGTAAATTCTACCGATTGTGGTTTTTGGTTTTTCTTTGTAAGTTTTTCAATGTAATTCAATTTAAAGCAATTCGAACCCTGATGGATTATTGTGCAACGAGTGGCGAAGGCACTTTCGAAGAGCAGAAATTTCTAAGTTCCTATCTTGAAAAAGTTAATTTACAAGCCAAAAACTCATTAAAACAACAACTAATCTCTGATTATTTTAAGAAAATGTAAATTTATAGTAATACATTTTTATATTTTAAAAATTAAAACCAAATTTAATAAAAAATATCTACATTTTAGGTAGAAATAAGAAAGTTAGGTGTAAATAGTTTCTCCTCTCGATAAGTCGTAATTCGTCACTTTTTTCAGATTTTGTGCAAACGCCTGACGAATTATCGAGAAAATACTGTAGTTCATTTAATTTAATTTAATTGCTTAGTTTTAAAAATACATTTTCAAAACTTACAAAGCAACTTATTTGACTAATTTTCAAGTATAGCAATAATAAGTAATATACTTTGAATTGTAATGTTGTTTAATTTATTCAGTTAACTATATTTTGAAATTTGTATTTGAATAAATATTATATTGAATAAGAATTAATTTAATTTAATTCACTAGATATGTGTGGTTGGATCAACGATTATCAGCCATCAGAACTAGATAACACAGCATTTTTGTGGACACGAATTCACCCTCGGACTAACTATTCAAAGCAACAATTGTCATACGATCACACTGTCGGAAGCCAAGGCAAAGGTGGTAACTATCTTTTGTTACCACTTGAAATTTTACATCAACGATATACTTTGCTCCAAAGTCCTCTTATTACACGAACTACTTGTAAGCAACATTTAATTATTTATTTATATACAAAATCTTACTTAAATTATAGATTTTACGTGTTTCCGAATGTATTACTTTGCACAAAGTAATCTTACCTCAATCGTTGCTATGAAATTGAGTTTGGTGAATTTATCAACAAACAAAACCTTCTCAGAAGTATTAATCAAAACCACACCAATGTTAGAGTGGACATTGTTTGAATTTGAAGTAGATAATCCACCACCTTACTATTATTTTGTAATTAAACCACTGTATAATGGAAAACTTAATAGTGATCTCGGTTTGGATGACATCAAAATAGCAAATGAACAGTGTAAAAAGACAGACCAATTTACATCAACAACTGAAGTGCCACCTTCTGAAAAACATCTTGAATGCAACTTTGAACAAGTCAAAACTTGTCATTGGAAATGGACTGATTCTGTCTGGAATGTCACCAATTATCTTGATAGTCTCAACTTAGAAAGTATGTTATGAATTTTTATATTGAATCTGTGAAATAAGGTAACAAACTGAAATTTTATTGTCAGTGAAAGTTTAAAGGTTGCAGAAAGACAAAATGTCAAATTACCTTTTAATAGCATTAATTTACATACAATGTTGATTTACTTTTTACCAAGCCATTGAAAATAGGGTAGCTTTCACAATACAAAATTCAAACCTTGCTTACTTTTCACTTTACTTCATTTTTCCATGTTAATTTAAAAAGTAAAACTTGAAGCAACAATGTATTATATTTATTATAGGAATATTAACCCAAACATAATAGAGATTGATAAATATAGATTGAGTATATATAGAATTGAGTAAATGTATTTAATTTAGAAAATATAATTAAAAAGCATTCCAAATATTTATATATTTTTTAAAGTTTAAGTTAAACAAAAACTATTCGTATTGCTGCTACATAAAAATAATTATTAAATGTACATTTAAATCTCAGTTTGTCACACCATTCGGTTATAATTTATTAATTTTTTATTAATTGTATTTCAAGAATCTGGTTTCTATGCTCCACGAACCGACCATACATATCAATCCGACTCTGGTCATTATTTAATGTTGCTACCGAATGTTCATTATGCTTCAACTAGCAAGATATCATTAGAAAGCACGGAAACCCTTAAGAGTAACACGGCACAGTGTCTCCATCTGTGGTACTATGCCGACGGAGAGTATTCATTTTTGATCAACATTTCCATGATCAACACCGTGGGTCAGTACCAAACGATTGCCCAGTACTCTTCCTATATGGAAAATCGAGTGTGGCAGTTGTTGCGTGTCGAAATGATGTATGAACCAGCTGCTCCACAAATCACCCCAGGTAAAATTAATATGTAAGAAACACATTTAATATAAATTTTTCAATTTCAATAAGAGAGTCGGCGCTAATTCGAAAGGATATGCAATAGAATTTGAATCAAATCAAATGGGAATTGAAAAAATTCAATAGTTCAAATCAAATTGAATGATGTTCCAAAGAATTATGCACAACATTTGAATCAAATTAGAATACAATTTAAATCATAACACAAAAAATTAGATTCAAATCAGAAAAGGATTTGAATCACAACAGTAAAAGTTAGATTCGAATCAGTTATGAATTCAAATCTCAGCAGCGAAAGTTGGATTTTAATCGGTTATGCACAGTGGAAGTAGCTTAACTGTTACAATGAAAAATAGCCAAGTAAAAAAACATGTAATTGTCTAAGTATAGAATAGGACATAGGATATGGCATAGAAAACTACAATATTTTTTATTTGCTGGAGAATTAGAAAAAAATAATTACAACAGTGCATATTCCTATTTACACAAATTTTTTTGACTAATCTAACTTTATTTGAATATATTAATTAATTAAAATTTTTTCAGTTTAAATCAAATATAATTAACAAAAATAAACAGACCAGAAACTAACACAAGTATTTTATCATAAATTGTTATATTTGTTATTTTATTTTTCTTATTATCGAAAATATTAAAATGTTTTTTCTCTAAACATCTGAAATTAGTGTTTAATTTTAAAATATCAATTTTTAATTTCCAAAATTTATTTTAGATTAATTAACATTTGTTTCCATAGATTATCGTGTTCACATTGAAGTCAGCCCGCAAAATCCAAGTGGACAACTAGATTTGTTTGCAGTGGATGACATTGCAGTTTACCCGGGTCACTGTGAGCACCAGTTCAACTATGTCTACACTTTCTCTCAGATGCTCGGTATGGAGGATCTTGAATTGGAACACATTCAACCAGTGCGCAGTAATACAAGTCAAGTATATCAACCACAATCGGAACTTTTAGCTCAAGTACCTCATGTTGACCATACAACTCGAACACCTGATGGTTCATATTATCTTTTTATTAATCAAAAAGATAGTTATCAAACGGTATATATCGATACTCTTACTATGCACAATCTTCCCAGTGATACTACCGATTTATGTGTTCGATTTGCCTATCAAGCTCAAGGTTTGGTTACGTTTCGAGTTACGGTAGAGCAAGAAAATGATTTCAAAGTTGATGGCGTTAAAATGTTTGAGCATAAATTGTAAGTAATTTTAGTGTAAAAATGTAAAAGTTATATTAAATTTTTTATAGTTCACGTGATCAATGGACAGTGATTGAATTCAACAAACGGATCAGTTATGAACATAAGCTCATTTATTATTTTGAAAAACTATATGATAATATATCTTTTGTGGCAATTGATGATGTTGAAATTCTTGGGTACGAGTGTCAAGAACCAATTGATTGTGATTTTCAAAATAATCATTATTGTTCTTACTCACCATTTTACGATTCCAAGACTATTTGGTATAATTTTGAAGTTTTCACAACACCCTCTGAAGATCCCAATTATCCCGGACCAAAGTTGGATCACACAATTGGCCGATATGGCGGTGGCTATTTGCTGTTTTCAACTTATAGACTTCCTAAAAATTCTTTCGTGTTCAAAGCAAAAGTGATTTCTGGTCCTAAGTTAATAAAGTCACACAGTGACTACTGTTTGTCTTTATGGACTCAGGTCACTAGCAATGATTCACAACTTCGCATTTCAATTATGCGATATGGCAAACAGTGGAGTGATACAAATAGAACACAATTGGTAGTGCAACACATCAATGAGACACAGACTCAATGGACTCTATGGACGCAAACTTTAGATTCTAAACTGCTTCAAAACACTGATGAATTACAAGTATCTATCGAAGGTTGGCTACCCGCCAATGCAAAAGGAGCTATTGCAATTGATGATATTGCACTGACATTGAATGCGTGTGACAATTCTGGAATTATTTGTGCAAACGGCAAACCAGTGCTCGAAAACAAAATTTGCAACTTTGCCATGGATTGTCCTTCTGGTGAAGATGAAATTGGATGTGGTGAATGTAACTTTGAAACAGGTAATTTAATTAATTTTTTATTATTTGATTATTAACTTTTAAATAATTTTACTGTCTATAAGATCAATGTGGGTGGAATGACACTAACGCTCGTTGGAATGATCACTGGGTGAGAGTGATGGCTAATGAAAATATGAAACACACTATTAATAGTCCTACATCTGATGCCGATGGCAACAAAACTGGCCACTACATGATGATGCACCGAGAGATGCAAGCTGCACAAGCACATGCTCAAATGGCACTTAACTTTGAAAATCCAAGAATGTATTTAAAACAAGCTTATGTTACGTGTGAGGTATCATTTGACTACTACGTCAACACATCCGGTCAATTTTATATCCAGCTCAAATTAGGAAGCGATGTGAATAATCTCAACACACTATTCTCCATTTTGGAATATGAACAAGAAAGTTGGATTAAAACTAATGTTCACATCGGTGAACATCGATCCCAATTTATTCTTGATATTGATGCTTATCAAGAAGATCCTAGCGGAGTGGTTGCACTCGACAACTTTGAATTTCACAATTGCGCTACACCACACATTTCTAAACAAAACTGTCGCACAACCACGCCAATTCAATGTCCGCAAACGTTCATTTGTATTGATGAAGATGACTTGTGCGATGGCACTAACAACTGTGGTAATGAGTGGGATGAGACTGATCAGCAATGCTCAAATCGTATTGAAATTTGTACTTTTAATTCACTATTTGCTTGTCACATTACCACTGACCACAATTCTAACAGTAGAGCCCAATGGAATATTGCACAAGCTAAAAGTTTTGAACAAGACGAAACCGTTCCTGGTTTTGAGCCACTTATTGATCACACTAGGTAATAATTCATTTTTATATTATTTTTTATTAATTATATTTTTTGCTTTAGTGGAACTAAATTTGGTTACTATATGCTTCTGATGCCTCAAACTGACTTTTACACAGCTTCTTTTTATAGTCCAATGTTAACTTCAAGTTCTAATCAAACATGTGCTTTGCGTTTCTTTTATTTTTTTCACACGAAAACTGCACAAAGTTCTAAAGCGCAGATAAATATGAAAATTCGATTTGTAGGAAAGAGTGCCCCTGAAGAAAAGCCATCTTTAATTTGGCAAAGCAACTCAAAAAACCTGCAACAATGGGTCAAAGGTGTGGCTCAATTTGCTTCCAGCAAACCTTTTCAGTTTGTCTTTGAAGGAGTACTGCCAGATCAACACTCAAGACTAGCTATCGATGACTTAAGTTATGACGCCAACTGTCATCTTTACCAATCCAATTTTCCTTATAAGACCACCCAATCACCCTTCAACAAACCGCATGAATCATCAAAAGGTTTCTCTAAATAATTAATTGCTCTTTTTGATTAATTAAATAATTGACTTTAGCAGGACCAGTGGTGGCAGGTGTCTTGGTAACTCTCTTACTTATTGCAACTGCAGTGAGCGGTTTTATCCTTTACCAACGCCGCCGAAGTCGATTAGCAGCAGTTTCTACCATGACGCTTTCAATGAAAAACATTGAAAATCGGTTTTCTAATTGATTTGTTTTGATTTTTTTGTAATAATAAAATTAAGACCAGGCAAAATGCATGGTTCCATTGTCTAACTCTTACAAACATTGACGTAAAGTTTCCAAAGTGTTGGGTACCCAATTAAGTAAAATTGTTTTATATTTAAGTTTTCAAATCATCCACCAGATGCCACTTCTTATCATGGGGATTTTAGTAGTGTTTTTCTGGGATACATGCTAATTTTCCCATTGTTTAATTTTATAGACTTTAGCGTTACCTAGCGGTAATAAGTCGATTGTTTTGCCTTCCTCAGTGTTTTGGAAAAATTAGCGTGTACCCCAGAAAAACACCAGAGAGTTTTTGGATTCAATAAATCAAATACAATCGTGAATTTATAATCAATCTCTTGTCATCTTTCGGCAATGGCAAACAGACAAAAGTGTGCGTAATTAATTGTGTATATTTTGTCGATAGTTCACTTTGCAAAGCTTAATGTGTGTATTAAAATACTAATTAGATTTTTAGAAACAAGTTGGATGTATAAAAATAAAAAAAGAGAGAAGCGAATGTCAGAAAAAAATTTGCAATTAATAATCCATCACGGTGGAATTGCTTACATTAGCGTTTAACTCAAAAACGAGTAAAACGCGTTAATATATATTCGCTCTTTCTCTTTCAAAGCTAGTTCGTGACCAATTGAGATCGGTGTGGTCAAGTTGGGCCTAGCTAGGGTACCCAAGCGGTCATTGTCGTGAACAATGCACACACACACACACACACACATAGAAATCCAGATGCGGCCTCGGCTAATACCCGCTGAGCTATTACAACTGACCACTGCCGCGCACGGACCTAGCTTTGTTGCCTAGATCCTCTCTCTCTCCCTCCCTCCCTCCTCTCTCTCTCTCTCTCTCTCTCTCTCTCTCTCTCTCTCTCTCGGTCCTCACGGTATGATCATAAATCTCATTTTGGCCAAACGGCTTAGCTGTGGTGCGAACCATGGGCCAAGCTAGGCCTGTCACAACACGTGCGCACATACACGCACACAATCGATTATGCCGATCAGTTATTTCCTTATATCCCCCCTCTCCCCTATCTCTCTCTCTCTCGATCTAAATCTCTATTTCTCTCCATAAAAAGTGCATTTCTCAAACACACACACATTGACCAAATTTAGCACTCACACAAAATTGTGACATCATAAACCAGAAGGGAGACATAAATCGTGAGTCGATTTGTCACAAAGAAAGAACACAAAAGACTCTAGTAGTAGTTAGTAGTAGTGGCAGTGGTCAATTTGCATTTTGCACATTTGGTACACTTTGTCATGGGTTTAGCTCATTAAGGAACATTTATATGTTATATATATCAAGTTGCAATTTGGTCAACTTGTAAATGAGACATCTGCTTATCGCCAATTAGAATCATTTAGGAAAATAGAAAATATCCCGCCATCTGCGATAAAAACCTGTCACATTAACAATTGTCGTAGATTAAAATGTAAAAATTAAACATTAAACTAATCAAACTATTTTCAACAGTGTATATACATTGTTTACTTAATTAATTTATCTTTTTCAAATGATTAATTCTGATTTTATTTTGCATGGGAAATAATTAAAAAGATTTTTACGCATACATAGAGACTACTTGAGTTATCTAGATGGACATGCCTGAAACCGAAGGGGTCAATTTGTGTCCACTTTCCCAATGATAGAACGATTGCACAGATTTAGCTTTAACTTATAAGAACTAGAAAGAGAGAGAGAGGGTGCTACTATGTATAAGTGTGTGAGTGTGTGTGTGTGCAAATAACGAGTGGCAGCCACAATTAATTAGCCCAGAGCACTCGAGTTGACCTAAGACATTAGTGGCAATAGTGGTGGGCCCATTAGTCGGCGATCGATCATCTGGTCGAGCGCAAAAGTGAGTCTTCTCAATATTTTGTCCTCTCTCTCTCTTATTTTTTAGTTTGAGAAAAAAACTACTCTCGCCACGGGCCAAGAGTGGTAGTGAATGTGACCTCTTCGGGTAAATGAATCTCCCACTCACTCACTCACCTCAGGCAAACTCTCACCAACCGCGACCAACTATCGATGCCATCTGACCTCACCATGACCCGTGTGCACGTTTTTTTCTCTTAAAAGATAACAAGCCACATCTGATGCGGCGCGGTTCTTTTTGCTTCAGTTCAGGTATGGAGAAAAATGTGCAAAAAAATTCCACTCAAGATTCGGTGAATTTATATAAAATAAAATAATGCATTAATGAAAGTGGGGAAAAAGTGAAACCAATAAAGAGTAAAAAGGAGTCAGAAAAAGATGCTCTTGTGAAAGTGGAATCGACACCTGAAGGCAATCAATCGAGCGTCTTTTTCTTATTTTTAATTAGTCATTTAGTCGACGTCTCTCTCCATGGCCACAACAGTTTGATCAGTCAGCATGACAGTGACGCCTTGCTATTAATATTAATAATAATAAAAGCACGAAAGTGAAGTGCAATCAAAATAGGTTTAAATATATTTATATATCCAATATTGATCTAATAATAAAAATTTGATTAATTGACTATTTTAAAAATGGCAGACAGTGCTAATTCGAATAAAATTGATTGAAAATTGGAACAATTTGAATTCCAAATTAAATTGACAAAGAATTTGATAATTTATGCATAAAATTCTAACCTAATCAAAATAAAATTCAAATCATAACACAGAAAGTTAGATTCAAATCAGTTATGTATTCGAATCACAAGAGAGAAAGTTATATTCGAATCGTTAACGGATTCTAATCACAACAACAATAGTTGGATTCGAATGGGTTAAACACTGTGTAAGTAGCGTAACTCTCACAGTACAAAAACGTGGGTAGCACAATAATAAAAAATGACAAAACATAGAACATAGAAAACAACAACCATATTATTCATTATTATGTTGGAAATTTTTTGTTTTTGAAAAATACAATTATATCAAAAGATTAAGTTTTACCTAGTTTAATTATTTTTATTTACTTGGTTGATTAAGTTAGTAATTTGAAAAGATAAGAGTGGAAAATTATGAAAATTTGCAAAATGGAAATATTTAACAGATGGAATTTAATATAAGCCCTGAGGGAAGAGAGCAAAAGGGATGAATGTTTATAAAGAAATTAACTAACTCGATTAAGACTCATTTAGTAAACGTGAAAATGTATGTTTTGTTCTATTATCATTATCATTATTGTTCTATTGTATTTTTTGTTTCTTTTTTTCTCTTTATTTAAAAATATTGATTTTAATGTCTCACACTTCCTATTTAGGAAAATAGCCTTAGAAGAGACGAGGTAAAAAAATGTTTGAAGCAAGATGAAATTTTAATAAACAAAAAGTGAACATTGACACGCGCGGGTGTCTTTGATCAGTTTATATATTATGTGCGCGCGCAAATTTTCAAAATTGGATTTTCCACCCAAGCGCGAATATTTGGAAAATATATCGACAAGATAGCGAGTAAAAAAAGAGGGAGTAGAAAATATAAAGAGAGAGGGAGAGAGACAGAGAAAGGAAAGAGAAAGAGAGAAAGGGAGGGAGAGAGAGAAAAAGAGAGTGAGAGGAAGTGAGATAGAGCGAGAAAGAGTGAAAGAGAGTAAGAGAGAGAGAGTGAGGGTTAGATAAAGTGAGAAAGAGAGAAAAAAAGAAGAGAGAGATAAAGAGAGAAAGAGAGAATAAGAGAGGGAGAGAGAAAAGAGAGAGTGAGAGAGAGAGTTAGATAAAGTGAGAGAGCAAGAGAGAAAGAAAGAGAGAGAGTAAAAGAGAGAAAATAAGTGAGAGTTAGAATGAAAGAGTGAAAGTGAGAGAGAGAATAAAAGAGACAGACGGACACGATGTTAATAGTGCCCAGGCGAGTGCACGCGTATTTCACTATGGCCGAGTGCCAATCGAATTAGATTTGTTTCGCCTTGGGTCATTCCATTTTACTTGGTTCCCGTGAATGACTTGCAATTGTTGGTGTTCAAACCTTGTTAGAAAAATATGAAGAGAAATAAAGAGAAAGATAGAGAGAGAAAGAGAGAGAGAGAGAGAAATGAGTGAGAATCAATTTCTGAATTCACTGCAAAATACGCTTACAGAAAAAAAATTAAATTATCAATTTTAAACGTGAATATATTGATGCCATAGAGTAGAGTTGTGGAAAACGCTAAGTAAACAAGCACCATCAACTATTCAAACTTAATTTAATTAACTAAAAATTTTTTATTATAACAAATATTAATTATTTGGAATTTTAAATACAAACAAATATATATTATTTAATTATTGTAAAATAACGTATTTTAACAAAATGGAAAAAACATTTATTTGTAATTTAATTAATTTAAAAATAAAATAGCTATTTTTATTAATTTATCTTCTTCATACAACAAATCATATTTTGTCAAAATTTGGGAAAAATCCATCAAAATAATTCATATATTAGATTAATAAAAAAAATTCCAGAAACGCAACTTGTCATTCATGTTTAGTGAACTGTAGAAATATTTTTAAATTTTAATATAATAAGAAATTGTGGCAGAGATTTATTAAATTCTATTAATTGATTAAAAAGTTTCCAAATTACGTTCATTAGTGTTCTCTACTAAATAGAAAAGTTTCAAATCAATTTTGTTAAGTCAAGTTACGAAGATGGCCAAAACATAAATTAAGGAATTAAATAAAATTAATAAAACAATTAACTATATACAATCTAATTATAAATTGTACAAAAATTAAGTTGATGAAAAATGTTAGAATGAATGATTGTGGATGGTGTTGCGAAGAGGTTGTGTCTTCCTTGATTAATTGACACTAAAGGTGGCACTTGCCAGATTGTTTGCCATGTTGCCTCAGGCTTAGAATCTTTGCAATCTTTCTATTTCTCCCTCTCTCTCTCTCTCTCTCTCTCTCTCTCTCTCTCTTATTTTTTTATTTTTATTCTTATTTCTTATACTTTCTCATTTTTTTAAATTTTGATATTTATTTCACCAATGCATTTTACTTGTTCGTGTTTTGCTTATTTAAATTCGATATTCAAGAAAAAACAAATTTTTAAATGTTTATAAAAACCGTTACTTTGATATTTATTTTTAGCAAAAAAAATTTCGAAAACTCGTTTGCATTGTTAAAAATACTTTCTAGTTATAACCTAACAATACCAACTTTTAAGGTGACAATTGGAGAAAAGTTGGCTTTAACTCTACAATTTTAAATAGTCAACTTATAAGCGTTGATTTTCCAAAATGTCTGCTTATAAACTAACATTTTAAAATTGAAAGTCTATTACATGGACTTGTCGGGTTATAACTAGAAACGTGCTCAATGTTGGGTTATAACCAGACAATATTTTTAACAGTGATTGTTGATACATTAGGTTGCTTTTATCTGCAATCCCTATTTTAATTATTATTGTTATTATTATCCTTTTTTATCAAGATTTTTTTTCAACTCTATTTTTGAGCCAATTTTCTTTAAATCTCAGATAATATCCTCAATTTAATTTTCAACTACTTCTACAACACTCGTAACTCTCCCTCTTTTTGTGCGTTAAGGTCATGTCACAGCTTGAGTATTGACCTGTCACAAGCAATGTGTCCGGTTGCTTCACACTTTGGCACCAAGTCGATCGGTAATTGGATTCGCGCCCTCGATTGCTCTCTTTTTCTCTTACTCACTCACTCACTTACTCCCTCCCTATTTCTGTGTCGTTCACCCTCAGGTCTTGCTGTGAAGACCAATAGGCAATGAAGACCAGATTAGTTTTCCAGTTGGCCATCACTTAGTATACCTCTCTCTCTCTCTCTCTCTCTCTCTCTCTCTCTCTCTCTCTCTCTCTCTC
>DVQH01001737.1:0-11734 GCA_018231625.1 Papilio phestus | reverse complement strand
AGACTCGCATTGGTTTACAAGCCTTTCTCCCACACAGTGTAAGGCAGTTAGGTATACTCACTGTAGTTAAATGTGAAAATAGTGTTCATTTATAGTTTTGTCTCGTGTAAATGGAGCGACTGCGCCTTCTTGTTGTATATATAGGCCACCCACTGGATGGACATGCGCAGTGGGACAAGCTTGCGCGCCAGTCGTGCCGCCGGCTCTTTGGCGAAATGTGGCCCCGATCACTTCGACCTTGCCACTACGCGCCTCGAGGGGTCAAGGAGCGGTCAAAGCACACCACCCGGGTCTACCACACTCTACCCTAGCTACGGATCAATTAACCAATTTATTTTTGTCAACAGCTCTTTGCATACTTTAGCTCTCGTAGGTTGTTGGACAAAAACACCATTTAATCAATTCAAAGTTAGGACATTTGCCAGAGAAAGTCCCAAGAGCGAATAAATTAAATCATTAAATTAAATTCTAGCATTGGAGTATATGGAGAGCTAGAATGACCTTAAACTTGTCAATTGTATAGAACATTTATTAATTAAGGTGAATTGTGTGCCAATTGTAAATGTTCAAGTGAAAAATTTTGTTGAAAAGTTTGGTCAATTTACGAGCATTAGTAAATTTTATCAAGTTGGTCCCTAGAGTTAACAACTTGATTAACATAGAACATGAAGTTGGCAATTAATGACTTGGGTGAGTAAGACAAGACGTGTGCACAGACCGATTTGTTCTTCACTTTGTCTTTTGTTTAAATATCGTTTTCTGGATGGATTGCGTGTCATCGCGATCGTTGATTTGAAGCGTTGATTCTAGATCAACCTAATACTGTTTTGAGAAAATGTAATCTCGTAATATAAAGTAAAATAAAAACAAGAATGCATGTACAAGATAGAGTTCAAATGGCTGTAGTAAGTTAAGAAACCGCGAGATAGCAGCACCAAAGCTTTTGATTCAAATCAAGTTAGCGCTAATTGGCGAGAGAGTATGCCAACAGAAATGACAACAAATCATGACAACAAACAGTGGGTGCGATGGAAAGGGAAAACTGCTCGAGTGCTGTTGATGCATAGACAAATTGTTTGATCGCCGTTCACCATACACATCTCATCTTTAATGAACATTACTCGCTTTGTATAGGTATTTCTTCTACCGTTTTTTTCCGTTTCAACTCACCATCTTTCTTCTTGTCCCCTACAAATTAGTTTGGTTTTATTCATTATTTTTATTTATGCCTGCAACTATAACTATAACTAGTTTGGCACTATGCATTATAACATTAGTTACGTCTTTCGGTAAAACATTGAGAACAACCATTGACTGACTCTCTAATAAAACTATAATTGAGAAGTGAAACACTAAATCATGTAAATCGTTGAATAAGTTCTCTCCCTGTAATGTTTGTCCTAAAGCGGTTGGTTATGGCTTGACTTATGGTGTCTTGATGCCTGGCTAGATTGGTCGGACGAGTCGACCAGTAGTGTAAGGCAAGTGTGGTGTATTGTTAGTAGGGCAGGCGAGTGATGTCGTGCGTGCCATTGTGTCTCACTGGCCACAGAATCGAGATGGCCACTCGTGTCTAGTGCTCTTGCCCCCCTCGCAACAAGGCAAGCTCCCACCCGTCACAGCTGTTCACTAAACCACTGTTACCAAGTGGTCATGATCGTGGGCTCACCGTGCTGTTGCTGGGCGCTTCATTTCACTCCACTACACCTCTGTCTGTGCATCAGCTTAAGAGTAGGTCCACCCATGTACTACGCGTGCCTATTGTGTCGGGCAAGTGCACTCTAGACCTCGAAGGACACTCGAAAAAGGCGTGTTTGGTGCCAGCAAAGAAAGCCATTGGTTTCAATGGGAATTTTCGTCACATGCTGGCTTCAGCCACGCCTTTTTCGCGTGTCCTTCGAGGTCTAGAGTTCACTCTCCATTGAAGCGAAGCAAACTCATTGCACTGGAAACAGCACTAGCTCGAGTCGCACCGATCGTCGACAAAGCCCAACACTAAGCACAGTGTGCTCCGAGACCTTTGCGATCACTCGAAAAAGGCGTGTCTGGTGTCAGCATATGACAGAAAAAATTTTCATTGAAAGTATGTGACGAAAAAATCCCATTTAAAACCAATGGCGCTGGTTTTCTTGGCTGGCACCACACACGCCTCTTTCGAGTGTTCTTCGAGGTTTAAAGCACATCCTGACCAGGTGGTACTTTAGTGTTGGGCTACACTACACTTGTGCGTTTTAACACTTTCGGTACGCATGCGTGTTGTCGGCCAGTACCGGAGTTCTTCGACATAGCACTGCGGCCTTGCGACTAATTGTGATAACCATACTATAGTATGATCTGTGACCGGTGATACAGAGAAGAGGTTAGGAAGAGTCGAGGAGTTGACACTAACACGTTATGTAAGCTCTAACCCTGGGTGACACACCTCACTGAAGTGAGCAATTGTGCGCACAAAAGTGAGCTTAGACGATGCACACTGTTTTCATGTTGTTGTTGCTGTCCATGGTGCTGCTGCTGCAGACGACGTCTTTCCAAACACAGATGCAGAGATAGAGAGCTCTAGAGTAAGCGCAAGGCGAGTAAACCTCGGTCAGCACTGGAAAGAGGCGGTGTCTCCCAAGCTCAAAGCTTACATGGACTAAATCAATTGATTTACCTCGCCAATTACAATACAGTAGTCCGAATAGCAATGACAAAACACACTCGAAATCCAAGAGAAATGATGCGACTAATCTGAAAATTTCACAAGCATTGAGTCACATTTGGTTACGCTACGACTTTTTTTCCAAATATTTCTCTACAGTGGATAGAAGTGATGAGAGCAGTGTAGACACCGCCTCTTTGGAGCTTGAATCGAGGAGAGCAAGCCACTGCGAAAGCACAAGGCAGAGTGGAGTGGTGGAAGCATAGGAAGGGAGGCAGGCGAAGGACAACACCGTCGTGGAGACGATAAGGCGCCACTTGGAGCCGAACTTCTTTGCCGAGGTGCCATTATTATCGCACACGGTGGCTGGATTGCACTTGTGTTTGGTGATCAATCATCATCTCCCAGTGACTTGTCGCTGCCTATCTTCCCTGTTGACATGTTTCACTATGTCATCCCTTTGCTGATGGGTTTCAACTCGTACGGTCTGAGACCCAAGTAGTGCAGCGTGCACCGTGTCATTTGTGGAAAAGTGAGCCACCAACAAATCGACTTAAAGTGTGCAAGATTCTCCTTGTTTTACCTCCTTCTTTGTGAGGACACCTTGAACTGTTATCAGACCTGGGTCACTTCTGAGGGGGAGGTTAGTAGGGTCTCGATTGAACGGTGTCATGTCATAAGTTTGGATGAGTGGAGCTGCTTCTAGCGCTAATCCCCAAGCACACTTGATCCAACGCCATAAACAGCGGCGCAGAATAAACACATACCGCGTCGAGTGCATGTGCCAACAACAACACCACTCGTTCCATGTTGAGCTTGCCATCCATCTCCACTATGTTCATTGTCTCGCCGCATCGGCAAAGCAAACACCAATGACTTGACTTCGGCAAAGCCGCACTAGACTGTATAGTGTGTATTTCGTTATTATTAAACCTAAAAATTCTACGCTGACTACCTGACACCGCCAGCCGATGGCTTCTAGACTATTGATCTAATATTTGATAGCAAGTATACCAAGGATTTACTAATAGTGAAACTTGGCATGCATTACCATGGTCCAAAGCTACGTATGCGATTGTCTCAACGTGACACTGAAGTACGACGAGCACGAGAAGGTGCGACAGAGCGAACTCGACCAACTACACCGTCAGATCGAGTTGCTTCCCGACAAGTGTCGTGCTGAATTGAGTCACTTTTTGTCCAATTCAAAACTTGTCAAGACTCACACTGATGGCATTCGAATCGTAAGTTTTCACACGGAACGTGACTAAATTTAATTTTGTGCGCTTTTGGTGTATTAGAAGTACGATTTTCTATGCTTCAAGCGAGTTGTGGAGAATTGGCAAGTTAACTACTGCGCCGTTTGTGAGAAAGAGGTATTTGCTACTCTAACCAAACGGAACCTTAATTATCGCTTGGTTCTCGTCAACGCATCACTGCTGGTAATGCATTTTAACTATACATTTAGTTTTATCTCATAATGACATGATTCCATTGATTTAGAATGATGAGAACCATATTGAGTTGTGTAAAAACGATTCGAATTACTCGCCTGCACTGGGCATTAAGTTGCCCATGCTCTTGCCTTCCTCCGATGAAAAACGATTCGACGTGAACCAAAGTTTCAATCTCAACGATGCCTGGTGTTTTACTCCGAAAGACATCACACTTGAGATTGATGGCAACATCAAGCATTTTCTCAGTCGAGAAAGATTCAACATGGAAGAGCGAATCCGAATATTCACCTTGGAGCAAAACGATAAGTTTCAAGAGTTGTGTCATAAGACAAATGAGACAAAGAATGAGTTTTTCCGAATAGTCGAAGCTATCAAACAACGCTACAACATTAGCAATGATTTGTTTGATAAGGAGAACAAAAACAAGACGAGAAGCGACAAAGAGCCAGACAAGCCTACCTTTGTAGTTCCCACTGGTGGTGAGTTTTGCAATTTACGTTACAATTTAGCTCATCACTTATACTATTGCACTTTAGACGATGGTTTCGTGAGTTATAGTAGTGAGAAGAAAGAAAGCCCAGAAGTAAGCAAACACCGCATTACTTCGGATGATTTTGACGGTCCTTTCGACATGGATGATATCGATGTCGATTCGGGCTTTGGACCTGTTCATAGTCACGACCGAGACGAGGAGTTGGCCATTGCCGAGGAGAAGCATGACATCTTCCCTCTCAAGGAGTCAAATGCTATTACTTCGGACATGCAGTTCCAAGAGGTGTCCAATGGAATTGAAATTCGCGAAACTCGGTCTCGTTCACGCAAGATGGCTGCCTCGGTGCATCAGAATGTGCCGATGCGCGCTACCAGCTCAGAGTTCACTCAGCACACTCCCAACTCATTGCCAATTCAGATACCTCACATACCATTTTCGCGCTCACGCAAACTGGACCCAGACATGGACGAGGTACATTCTTTGCCGGCAATTCGATGATGAACATTTCTAATTGTTTCATTTCTATACTTGTAGGACTTGAAGCCTGGTGAGTCGATTGCCGACTCGATTCAGAAACTGGCTCGCAGTGTACGCAACGAGCATGACATTCTCGACGACCGACCTTCGCGTCGTCGCTTGAACACTGGTGATCTCATCAAATCACGTCCATTTTATTGACTCACCCATTTGCGTGCTTGGGTAGTCAATTTGTTCTTCTCTTATGCCATCTTAACACTTAAAGTTTGCTTTTGATCTTCATTAGTCGAATCGCCACTCAGCATCTCTACGTTAGGCCAATGCAAACCTTCCATTTCTCTTATTGTTATCTCTTCCTCATTCTCTCTATGTTTGTCTGTTATTTGATTTGATTATATCAACATTTTAAATATATTCTCTGCCTCTCTCTCTCTCTCTTATTTTGTTAATTATGTTGTTTGGAATGCTTTGGCAAGGCAATTGGAGAAACATGTATTGAATGGCACTAATCGAATTTGAGCCATCATTGAACGTTGTTTGCAAATGGCACCTGCATTGAAGCATTCATTGGTTGGTTACTAATTGTGCTCTCTTCAATTCGGTGTCTCTCCCATGATGATGATAGACATTGCGGCATGTCCAAATTGCCGCTCAAACGAGCTGACAGAGAGGGGTGCTACACTAGTATGAGTTCATCCGCTGATTAGTCTGACATGGTTAGACACGCAAAGGCTAGAGCTTTGTCCGCCCAAGTCTCGCTTTCCTCGTTGCAATCGATGAGCTGTGCCAGAAGAAGCACCGAGGGAACTAGGTTTCCACTAGTCTTGCTCCATCTCACTTTTACTTCACTTGGCTTAGCTTCGTGCACAGCCAATCTGAATTGTTCTCAGTTGCTGCACCATCAAACAGTAGCAAATACGTCCTTCCTTTTTTTCCTTCACCAAATGACTGTGAATCGGGCGGTTCAAGAAGATTTATTTGAGCAATGGAAATCACAAATCTTCGTTATTAATCAAAGTAACTTGACACTGGATTTGCACCGATCGATCCGTCCCCAAATCGATCTGATTAATTCAGAGTTGATTCAATTAGCAAAGGAAACCCACGACATACGTGCCAGTGATTGGTGTGTCCCACTGGTGCAATTTGAATTAGATTAGTAGCCTCCGACTATGACTTCACTCATCAAGAAGTGTTTTTCTATCAAAGCTATGTGGTAAGCAGTGTATGTTGCTAAAAGGTCGCATATGCACTCATGCCACATCAATAAATGTCACTGGTCTTTGCATGGTAGAGGCCAATTGGAAAGAATTGATCTAATTCGTATCAATATCCGGCGTGTATCTTCCGTCACTGGTGGCAATGCGCAGCAATGGTGGTACGCACAAGTGGTATTTGTAAGCAGAATGAACGCTTCCTAATTACATTCAATGCTAATCAAACTGAATGGATTCTAAAATGACGAGGTGGTTTCTCATGGTTGTGCTGCTATGTAGCTTGCAGGTGAAGAGCAGTGACCTTGAGACATTGTCCAGGTTCAATCAGGTTTCCAGTGGAAACAAGTGTGAAATTGAGATTTCTACTCGTGGCACGTGCATGGTCAACAATCGTTCACTCAAGCCACACATTGTGTTGCATTTTAAATCCAAACACTCAATTAAAGATCGTCTTGAAGCCATCCAACAAAAACCTGAACAAGGTAAATAATAATAAAAAGATTGCTTAATTATTTTATAATTTTTTTAATGATTAACAACAGAAACCGTTGACAAGTTAGAACAACAGAATGAAGTTATTCAAAAGAAAGTGATTTACGAGTTTGTAGTACAGTTTATCAACTTGATGAAAAAGAACTACCTTCAGAGTTTGGAACCTCTGGTGATTGAGGAAATGCAGTTTGTCCAACTGCGAGACTGGGGTAATGTTTACCAAAAAACAAAGTGTGTATATTAAGTGCATGTTTTCCTTCTAGGCACCGCTAATGTGTATGACTTGAAAATCTACGGATTGCGAGACATCGAGCCACTAGAAGCTTCCCTGACATCGGACCATTCGTTTCAGTCTTCACTTTGGAAGTTCAATGTTTCACTGCATGTAGCCAATTTGACCGCTAACTTCAAGGTCGATGCTAACATTAAAGACAAAATTTTCATTAAAAATTGGACACTGATTCTCTGGATGAGTAGATGTTTGATTCAATCAAAATTTGCTCTCAACTTTGACAGACAGGAATTGTCGATCAGTTCGTTGCACATCAAATCATTTGAAAACTTCAAGCTCATATCCGAAACCTTGTCGTGGCCTTTCAATGAGATTGTATCAAACATAGTGAACCAAGAGAAGCATTTTATTCGCAATATTGTCGAACTCAACGCTCTGAAGTACATCAATCTGACTCTAAGCGAAAACTTTGATCTAAACTCTATTCTGAAAAAGATTTTTCAAAGGCGCAACTTGTAAATATTTATTATGTCATTACTTGTCAACAATTACATTTTTAACTAAATAAATTAATAATGACAAAGAGCAAGACAGTGAGGAAAGCAATTAGCAGTGGGTCACTCGACTCGGGCCAAAGGAGACACCCGTTGAAAGAAGCGCACACTTCTGAGTGATATTTGAATCGGGAACAGTTGTTCTTCTGCAGAAACAAAGCATCAGTTGTCATGTTGTTGACCACTGCTTGGAACTCGAGTAAACTGCAGTTTTCCTAGGTGAAAAGCACACTGATTAGCCAATTATACACTTCTTTAAAAAGACACACTGTTGAATTAGTCGAATTACTCAATTACAGCATCAATAGCTCTCACATCCAAACATGTATTAGTTTTTTAATGTGTTTATTCTAAACCAATAATTTAATTAATAATTCAAACTTACCAAAGAAGCTTGTATGAAGCATTCGTAGACCTCCCAGTTGGCGCAACATTGACTGAGCTAGTTTTGCAAAAAGAAAACATGTTAACTGCTTTAAAACTTTTTTACTAAGATAAGTTATATTATTTTAAATTTTAAAATGGTGTAAAGGTTGAACTGTGAGGTAAAAGAAGGCTCTCAGATACCTTAGATGGAACGAAGAGACTGTGATTGAGATTCCAGTTAGAGATGGCTCTCTGGCTACATGGCTGGATCACTTCAATGATCTTGGCCATGCATTGCTCCACGTAGTAGGATGAAATGTTGGTGGCCAACCAGACTGGTTCGATCAACAGTGCTACGCTCACAAGGTACACTAGAGATCCAAGTGTAAGCGAAGGCATCTCGCCGCAGGCAATCTGGGTACACCACACCCAATTGGTCCCTGCTCGCCACTTGAATTCAACTGACCACTGATCAATCGCCGCTTAGCCAAGGGACTCGATTCTAATCAATCACTGATCGATTGCTCCCCTTGTCCTCATTTGGACGGCTGGTTGCCTTCGATCAATGCCACTTGCAAGTGCGCTGCTGTAACGTTTGACCATTCTAATGACGTGAATATTTATTTTTACGACTCAACGATGGCCATCAAAAAATTTCTATTCAACAAGGTCACTTGCCCAAAACTGAATTTGTTTTATGTCAATTCATAAATGTAGCGTTTGTTTTATATGTACAAGTTTTTGCAGACATATTTTTGCCATCTTATTAATTTTTAAAATATTATTATTATTATTATTATTAAGAATAAAATAATACAAAAAATATTTAACTAGATAATCAGATTGAGTATGAATGAATGAAGCAAGAGAATAAGAATGGATTAGGTGTGGAGTGAGCTTGACTTAGTGGATTAGCAGGTGTCAAGGCATTATTGTCTGCGGGTGGCGCGTTGTGGTGAATGCTTTCGTCGGTTGGAAGTTCGCATTCGCTTGGGGCTGGCTTTGGTGGGTCGGGTGGGCAAGTGCACGCGGCACCCCTCCCCACTCTTCGCTCGTCGCAAAGCCTTCTTGATTGAGGTGGTATTCTTCACCCAGCGCACCATCAACCGAATGGCGATCGCGTCGTTCACACTGCTTCCCACAATCACGTACTTGTCTCTTCGCTTCAAGTTGTTGGGATTATCGAAGACAATGCTTGACTTATTGACCGCTGCATTGAAAGGTGCCTTCAAAGTCAAGTTGCCATAAATTAGTTTGTACTTCTTTATTCGAATTTGACCCTCACGACCAGAGTTAATGCCAGACTTGATCACTGCAATCAGACAACAGTCACCAATGGCAGTGAACACACTTAACCTAAGTAATCATACCCCAGTCAGAGTTACAGATAGTTTCTAAGAGTTGTTGAAAAAACTTTTCGTCTTCCTCATGTTTAACTGACTCTTCAGAATGTCTTTCCGGAGAGGCTTCGGTCGAGAGACGATCTTGACCACGGGACTGCATGTTGGCTTGTGACTCAATGCACATGTTGTTGCTCACCGGAAATAGATCACACCTCATCACGTCGGGCCAACTGTAACCATACTGGCGCATATGAGGTTCGCAGCTTGTCTGTACCGCCTGGCACAAAGAACGACAAGGCGGAATTGTCTGGGCCAAACACCTGTTCGTTTGGAACCAATTAGATGCCATTACTATTTTCATTGCAGCCAACTTACACTGGAGAAAAAAGCGAACACAAAAAGAGTTGTGTGTCGGGATGACACTTGAGCTTAGTAAGTTGAAGCCAAGAGCTAGATTGGTCAATCACCTCGTTGAGCGTGTCATGATGCATCAGATTTGGCAATCGCATTTCCGTATATTTAATACCGTGACACAAAGTGAGATTGGCAGGTATTGTGACACAAACCGGAGGGTTGGAAAAAGAAGAGTAAGGCCTGTTGGAAGGAAAAGTTTAAGTAAACATGCTTGACACTCACTAGATTCACTACCGTTTCCATGTGTCAACACTACCAGAGCTGTTGGGTTCCCAAATAAACGTATTGCTCTCTACCTGCAAGACAGCCCACAGTGACAACCAATAGAACAATAGTTGCATTCTCTGACACATTCTTAATGTGCAAAGGATGTGAATTGAAGTGTTGAGAAGTACGTCACGTTAGATTACACTAACTGAAGGATTGCTAAAACCACAAGTATTTATTTTTAAAAGATCTAGCAGGATGGCATCGAGTAAAAAGATATGACGAGAGTGAATAGTCAAAGTGGTGTCACAAAGTAAACACAAAGTTGAGAGACACGCGAGTTAGAGATTAAAAGAAGAGTAAAGTGGCACTATACTGTTGCCGTCTTGAGCTCCAGCAGGTCACCTTGATAAACAAGGCCCAGACAGCAAGTGACAAAGAGAGGGCACATTAATTATGTGACAGAGTAATTTCTGCGCTTCATGTGCACCAAACGTCAAGTGTGCGTAGGCTACCAAAATAAAACACTGACAAATCAGTCAATTGTGCCTGGATACCCCCCGCTGGTAGTGGGCACAAACGATTCTGGTGGTCACATCGAGGCCCGGAGGACGTGCCCAGATCAGAGGGTCAGCCCAGCTGGCGGACTGCGCGGCACTGAGAGCGGGTTGCCACTGACGCAAAGTGGTGTCAAGTGAACGAAGAATCGACGATTGCAGATCGGACCCGGGCGGCGCGAGATGATGAATCTCTTGGCCGTACTGTGGCTTTTTTTGCTAAATCAAACTAAACTAAACTGGTAATGTTAGGCTGCGCGGCTAGCATGTGGTATGCACATACTACTGGTGCAAATCACTCTCCCACTGATTGTGTGTGTGTTACCATAAACAGATCAGAAATCTGTCAAGACAGCAGAGATCGAGTGGAGTAGATCAGAGGCCGAGAGACAAGCTGAGAGGCAGACGACTGCTCTCTGGGACAGACAGTCGGCCAGGGGAGTCGCCGACCGAGCTGCACCGCTATGCATCGAATGCAATGGCACATGCATTCATCATGGCAGTG
Source organism: Papilio phestus (assembly GCA_018231625.1). Taxonomy (NCBI): domain Eukaryota; kingdom Metazoa; phylum Arthropoda; class Insecta; order Lepidoptera; family Papilionidae; genus Papilio; species Papilio phestus. Next base: position 779 of record DVQH01001737.1, on the reverse strand, counting down.
AGCACTTCTGAGCAGCGAGGCGCGGCCAGGCCTGCCCAAGCCATCGCGTGCCAAGTCTCTTCTCCTTCTCTACCCCCACCCACCCCACTGGATGCAGAGCCGTAATACTGTCACATTAAAATCTATCCCAACCACTTTCTATTTTATGTCTCAAAATATTTATGAAAATTCATTAATTAGCCCCAAAAGAGATTACAATTGCGCTGTGACAAATCCAACAATCATTGCACGCCCAATAAAACAATTTTTGGAACATTCACTATGATAATTCCAAACTATAAATCGAAACCCTTGAGGATGTTGTGTTGTCTCAAAGAAATGCGTTGAATGCTCAATGTTCGATAAAAAAGTTGTCTAGAAGAGTGAAGTGAAAGCGACAAATTACTTGCTTTGCTGCGCTTGACATGGTCCCTTGCATTGCCATTGAGTTGTTTGATTGGCATAATCCCGCAGCAGTAGATTTTAGTGATTTTTTGATTATAGCCTCATATGTCCCTAAACTGTCCACTGTGAAGGAGTTTGCCAACATATTGATTAATAGACCTGAATGGGCGTTCGAAAGAGTTGGAGCACAACCACTCTACAATGTATGAGAAACAGAATTTGAGAAAAAGGTAAAAGAAAATCAAGGTCTTGAAATTACTTGGAAAACGGTTCGATCGCTTCCAATACAGTAAAATGCCTGTAATTCGCGATTGAAGGGAGCTCAAAATTGAAATTTTCTGCGAATAGCGAATTATCGGCACTAATACTCTATATTATACATTTTATATTACTAA
>DVQH01001736.1:0-11740 GCA_018231625.1 Papilio phestus | reverse complement strand
ATTTTTTGTTATTGAATATATCAAGTAAGTTGGATACTTAGTGCAACTAAGTTATAGTCCTTAGTATTATATTGCAAAGTGGACTTATACTAGCAAATATTGGTATCTTTATAATTTTATCTTCCCACTTATATAAACAAATACAAATATCTCTTAAAGAAATTATTTAAAATAGCGCTGATATATTCAATAACAAAAAATATAGATTCGTAGTTACATTATTATGTATTAACGTATACCGCGAATTCGTTCGAACGGAATTTAAAAAAAAATTGTAAGTAACCCATATTTTCATCCAAACTATGTTCTCTACATCTGTGGCAAATTTTGTCGAAGACCGTTCAACCGTGTTGGAGATACTTTCTAACAAACATAACCACAAACTTTTGCATTTATAATGTCAGTTAGTAGGAATAATACTTGTATAACAATAACGGATCAGTCCGCAGAATTGTAGACGCATTTGCAATTCTACAGATACTGCCGATGTGTTCTCTTTTTCGAATTTCGTAACATTATCCCCCTTTTCAATAAAAAAGAAATTAGCTTTCAAATTTACTTGCTTCATTCTATAATATAAAATATTTATTAGCCTCTATTCGCTAAGTATTCAAGGCAATTAAAATCCGATTAACTTTCGCCAACAGATGGCGCATTATTTAAAGTTAACCAATAACGTAATTTTAATTAAGCTTCCCAGTAAGTTTACTATCGTCTGCATCTGTTAATCAAATGATATTATTATAATGTGTTACCTAGTAGAAAAACATTATTTGTACAAGATTTTGTTGAGTATTTTTAACGCTTATAATGCTGGCTAAAGTAGCTACTCTGACTCACTGTTCAGCCCTCGAGTAAAATTGGAATACCTCAGTCCGCGCAACTTTCAGATAATTATTCATTGTAGCGCCGGATATGGCCACTGTTACATGATATCTGTGTTTCACCGTACGGTCAATACTTTTGTTTAATTGATATTTCTTAACTACTCGGAAATGTATACTTTCAATCTTCGTAATATTATAGATGCGAATGTTTAGATGGATGGATATTTGTTAAAATACGTAGCCTAAACTGCTGAACGGATCTCGATATAATTAGGCATAAATGTACAGGTTAGTCTCGAGGAACACATAGGCTACTTACTTCTGTTTCTTTTAATTCCGCGCGGCTGAGTCGCGGGCGAAAGCTTTTATAAGTATACATTGTAAAACACGTAGTAGAGATGTACTTCGGTAAAGCAAGGCCTATAAAGAAAAAGATGGATTTCGTGAAAGGTAACATGATCAAGAAAGAAGTAACGACTGAGTTGACGGAAGATAGATTAACCTGGAACACAAAGACTTGTGCTCAACGGGAAGATGGGAAGATGGGAAGATGGAAAGATAAATGAAATGTAAAATATGCATCCACACTATTTTATTTTACAACATGGTTAAAAATTATATATGGTTTTTATAGTTGTAAAATTAAATGATCTCTTCAACAAAGTCTGACTTCAGTACTCTCTGTAGCCGAATTCGTTATTAATTAGTAATTTACAAACTTGCTTATACCATGTTGCGGAACTCACGGGAGTTGTGAAGTGCTGTTCATTATTTTACTATTAAGTCAATAATACACTTGACTATGAAACTATTAATTTTTGGATCGAGTGTACGTTTAATGTTAAACTATTTGAGACTCTGTACTAATTGATATTGTTTGGTAAATATTTTGGTAAATTTGTGTATAAAGTGATGTTGGGTCTATGGTTATCTCGTTCAGTTTTAATATCTTTGAAGTAAGCAGAAATATTCAATACAAAATAGAATTTCAATAACATTATATTGTATGATTTATAAGTATTGATAAAGGTTTTATCAGTTAAGTTTTTGGGTTCCTCATCCAAAGGCTAATCTAAGGCTATCAAAATCTTACAAATCACTTGTAGCTGATTGATATATATCTGAAAAGTATCTATCAAATAGTTTACTGTGTCCGTTTCCCTGAATGTGATATTTATTTGCTGTAGTTATTGATCAAGATTTGTTTTCTTATACAAAATTTTGAATTAAACTGTTTGTTACGATCGTAAAAAGTGTTATACGAAACTAATATTGCACTATGTTCATAAAGAAAATATACATAACCAGTATAAAAATAAGAAAATACTGTACTGAATACCACTATCAATAATTTTATGTTGTGTTATCTACATAAACTGATAAAAAAAATTACACGATATCGACTGCAGTTATAATTTAGTACTGAACGTAGTGAACGTGCTGTGATCATTGTTTGTTTTTGTCACCAATATAATGTCAGCTTCGTTGTATGAGGTGGAGTATGCCAAAAGTGATAAGTCAGAATGCAAAATATGTAAAGGAAAAATTGATAAAGGGTCAGTGCGCTTTAGTATTAATTTACAATCCGCATTTTGTGACAAGATACAATCTCATTGGCATCACGAAGAATGTTTTTTCAAGAAAATATTTCTTTACAATGTTAATGAAATAGGAAAGTACAATTTACTTTTACACAAGGATCAAGAAAGAATACAAACGAAAATTAAGAATGTACCTCAAGCAGCGTTACCACTTTCTGATGATAACAAAGTTTCTAAAAGAAGTTTAAATTCTAGCAATACAAATATCTTATCAACATTTTCCATAGAATACTCAAAAACCAGTAGTGCAACGTGTAGGTACTGTGACATAAAAATAATCAAAAACGAAATAAGAATATCGAAATCTAAATATGACCCTAGATATGGAGATTGTCTTATGTGGTATCATCTCAAGTGTTTTGTTGACACACGGGAAGACCTTATGTTTTTCGCTACGGGTAAAGACATACCAGGTTTTGAAAATCTTAGATCAGATGATCAAGCAATGATAATAGAAAAAATTGCAGATGTAGATGACGACTTTATTGTTAAAAAAATAAAAACACATTCCAACAATGGTGACGACACTGTGGTTGATGAAGAATTACAAAATAAATTTACAGTACAGAGTAAAGCTTTTGATGCATACAGAAACAATTTGAAAGATTTAACAAAAAATGAAATACAAGCATTGTTAAAAGAAAATGATCTTGATTTGCCTTCAAGTCGGGAAGTATGCATAGATAATTTGGCAGATTGCATGGCCTTTGGAGTACCACAGAAATGCCCTGAATGTAAAAAAGGTCAAATAATACTCGATAATTTTTATTATAGGTGTACTGGTGATGTAACTCCATGGACACAATGCCATTATACCACTAAAAATCCTGATAAAGACGTTTTCAAAGTACCCGAATCCTTGAGAAATCATGATGTATTTAAAAATTACAAAAGTAATGTTATTCAACGTATATTTTTGAGTAAACCATCACAAGCCGCTAATGATGACTTACCGGATTCTGCCAATACTTACAGAGGAATATCTTATCCATTAAAGAACATTCAATTCTTTTTGTACGGTAAACTTAAAACTCCTAAGGAAGATCTCAAGCGTAATATTCTGAAATTAGGGGGTCTTGTCGTTAGCAAACTTACAGCTACAACTGCTGCTGTAGTTACTACAAAAGAAGAATTAGAAAAAAATTCTACTATGATACAAGCAATTCAAAATAAAGATATAGAAGTAATTGACGAAACTTACTTTGACCTTATTAACACTGAAAATGGAACAGTTTTAGATTCTCTAAGACTTATAGAGGAACAAAATATAGCTAGTTGGGGATCGGATCTCTTCAAAAGAATACCCAAAAATGTTTTAGATGGTAAAGTTGAACCTAAATCTGGAAACATGTATCAAAGTTCGTCAAAACATATAGAGGTAAAATCGGTGATTAAAGATGGCCATCCAATTGACATAAAATCAGGTCTTCACAATATTGCACATGTTTACAAGGATAGTGAAAAAGCTTATTCAGAAGTTTTGAGTAAATTCAGTGTAGAAAACAATAAAAATTCATATTATAAGCTACAATTATTAAAAGCTGATGATGAAGACAAGTATTGGGTTTTTCGTTCTTGGGGAAGAATAGGAACAACAATAGGTGGTCAGAAGAGTGATCTCTTTACATCAATTGATGCTGCCAAAGTTCATTTCCTAAAGATTTATACTGAAAAAACGGGTGATGACTGGATTTCAGAAGATTTCAGTAAAAAGGCCAGATCGTACGTTCCAGTAGATATAAGCTATGGGGATATTAAGCAATCGAAAATACAATTTGACTCTCAAGTTAATTTGCCCAAATCAGTTCAACATTTAGTAATGAAAATATTTGATACTGAAATCATGAACAGAACTCTTCTAGAATTTAAACTCGACCTTGACATAATGCCTCTTGGAAAGTTATCAAAATCACAGATCAAATTAGGATACGGTGTACTATCAGATTTACTTCACTTATTTGACAATAATCTTGTTGATGAAAAAAAAATTAGTGATGCTTCAAACAGATTTTATAATTTAATACCGCATACTTTCGGAACTGATGGTATTAAACTTCTGGATTCGGCCGAATACGTCAAGCAAAAAATTGAATTATTAGACAGTCTGCTAGATATTGAAATAGCATATAAATTATTGCAATCACCTTCTAATGGTTCTCTCAGTCCTATAGAATCTCATTATCTTAAATTAAAAACTGACATTAGACCTTTGGATAAAACGACACCTGAATTTGAACTTGTTTCTACTTACTTGAAAAATACACATGCTCCAACGCATTCAAATTACACACTTCAGATTGAGGAACTTTTTGAAGTTAAGCGAGATGGCGAAGAAGAACGCTATGACAAATTCAAACAGTTACATAATAAACGTTTACTTTGGCATGGATCAAGAATAACAAACATAGTAGGAATTCTTTCACAGGGATTGCGTATAGCACCTCCGGAAGCGCCTATGACGGGATATATGTTTGGCAAAGGAATATATTTTGCAGACATGTCCTCAAAATCCGCTAACTATTGTTTTGCGAATAAGTCGAATACAACAGGATTTGTTTTATTGTGCGAAATAGCTTTAGGCGAAATGAAGAAATGCTACGCGGCACAAAATATTAAAAAACTTGCCGACGGTACACATTCAGTATGGGGAGTTGGTCGAACGCAACCGGATCCATCACAAAATAGAGTGTTAAACGACGGTGTCATAGTACCTCTTGGTACACATGTTACAACAAAGGTTTCGAGCTCCCTACTTTACAATGAGTTTATTGTTTATGACGTAAACCAAGTAAATGTGAAATATTTGGCACAATTAAAATTTCACTTCAAATAAATGTGTGTTGAAATTTTTGAATGTTACCAAACTGATCAAAATATATTTTTTTTTAAATAAATGTATTTTCCACAATATAACCTAATTTTATTTACAGTTTCTTCCTATTGCAATTCAAACATCAACGTTAGATGAAATTTACAAAAATTACAGGTGTGATTTTTGAACATAAAACTAGTTTTTTATTTCCCTTAATTAACTATAAGTGGCCAATCAGAATTTAATTGCATCCATCAATATCCACAAAAATCTGAAAATAGAACAAAAGAGACTTTCTTACAATTAAATTTTACATGATTTGAGTATTTAACATTTTACTCACCAAAGGAAATTGAATCAGTAGGTAACATCATTTTCACACAGCTTTATCATACCTTATCGTATACTTACAATTATCTAGACTTTAGCGACAAAGACTTATCGATTGTGTTTATCTATAATATTTTTATCAAAATCAATTGCAGTTGTCTATAGAAAGTAAAAGCATTGTTCACTTTGTTTATAGCATTATTAGTTTAATTTATAACAATTTTTACTTAAGTTACTTATCTTCAAACAGTGAAAGCAGTTCAAGAATGGCAAATTTACCGTACAAAGTGGAATATGCAAAAACGGGGAACGCCAACTGTAAAGTGTGCAAAGAAAAGATTGATAAAGGTATATTACGTTTTGGAATGTCATTACAATCTAAATTTTATGACGGTTGTCAAATACATTGGCATCACGAGGAATGTTTCTTCAAGAAAATATTACCAAAGAGCATTTTTGATTTTGAAAGGTTTAACGTAATAAAATACGATGATATGAAACGGCTTAATGCAAAAATTAAATCTATGATATCTACAACACTAAACAATCAAGAAAAAGGGCAGATTGACAACAACAGACAACAAAACACAAGTGAAACACCGTTACTATCATTTTCCATTGAATATTCCAAAACTAGTAGTTCCAAGTGTCGTCATTGTGATCAAAAAATCTACAAAGATGAAATAAGAATTTCTAAATCACATTATGATCCAAGATTTGGAGACAGTCTTATGTGGTTTCACGTTCATTGTTTTATTACAAAAAGAGAAGATCATTTATTTTTAAGAAATATTGATGAAATGTCGGGCTTTTCAACGCTTAACGAAAATGACCAAGTTCTGATTAATAAAGAAATTGAAAATTTATCAAACTATCTTGAAGTAAGTGCACATGATGAAGAAAATTCCGATGAATATTTAGAGATGATTGAAGGAGAATCAAGATTATTCGATCACTATCGTAAAGCTCTAAGCGTTTTGAATGACAATGAGCTCAAGAAACTAATCGATACAAATCTTTTATTAGTTCCCAAAAGTAGAGATGAAAGTTTAGATATACTTGCCGATTGTATGACTTGCGGTGTTCCCGAAACATGTCCAGAATGTAAACAAGGACAAATTGTGTTAGATACTTTTTATTACAAGTGTATTGGCGATAGCAGCGCTTGGACACAATGTACTTACAAGACTGAAACACCTAAGAAAACCACTATGAAGATACCGTGTGCTTTAGAACATATTTCGGTTTTTAAAGATTACCGATGTCCAGGTTTGCGACGTCATTTTTGTAAATCCACTTCAAGAACTATTGAAAACCGTGATTCAATTTTTTTCCAGCAAATCTCACAAAATACTAAGGACGAAGTGAAAAAAACAAAGTTGACAATTAAATATGGTATGGTTGTGGATCCGGACTCCGGCTTAGAAAATGTCGCTCACGTTTATAAAGAACAAATCAATTATTACTCAGTTGTTTTGAGTAAAACAAGTGTGGACGATAATAAAAATTCTTTTTATAAACTTCAATTATTAGAAGCTGATAGTCAGGAGAAATATTGGGTATTTCGTTCTTGGGGAAGAATAGGTACGTCAATAGGTGGCAAGAAACTTGAAAATTTCACTGAATTCTGGGAAGCGAAGAACCATTTTGAAACAATCTACATGCAAAAAACTAAACATCGAGAACTTTCGGGACATCACTTCATTAAAATTCCGAGAGCCTATGTGCCTGTTGATATCACCTACGTGGATATTTCAATGTCAAAAATAAATATTGAAAGTGATTGTAATTTGCCAATGTCTATTCAAGAGATGATTGTAAAAATTTTTGATAAGAAAGTTATAGAAAACTGTCTTTTACAATATGACTTAGATGTTGATAAAATGCCTCTAGGAAAAATTTCTAAAAACCAAATCAAATTTGGCTATGGAATACTCTCAAGTCTCCTAGAAGACTTTGATAAAGGAACGATTAGTATGGAGAAAATCAAAGATTCTACAAATAAATTATATACGATAGTACCTCATAACTTTGGACTGAAAAAGCCTCCGTTACTAGATAATGTTGATGTAATAAAAAACAAATTAGAAATGTTAGATAGTCTACTAGAAGTTGAAATAGTTTATGATTTGTTAAAATCTGCGTCTGATGATTTTGTGAGTCCAATTGAATCACTTTACCTTTCACTGAATGCAATTATAACACCATTAGACAATACTTCAATGGATTATAATCTTGTAAAGAGTTATTTGAAGAATACGCAATATTCGCTTGGTTATACAATCGAAATTGATTGACGAAATTGATCGAGCGTTTGCTTTGGCATGGATCTAGAAGTACAAACATTGCCGGGATTCTGTCACAAGGTCTTCGTATAGCTCCACCAGAAGCACCTGCAACAGGCTATTTGTTTGGTAAAGGAATTTATTTTGCCGATATGATTTCTAAATCTGCTCATTATTGTTTTGTGAATAAAAACAATTCTATTGGTTTTGCTCTTTTGTGTGAAGTGGCACTTGGTAACTCAAAAAAATGTTATAAAGCACAGAATGTAACATTGCCTGAAGATATTCATTCAGTATGGGGAGTTGGTCTCATTCAACCGAACCCAACAGAGGATGTAACACTAAAAAATGTTCTAGTAACATTAGGGACGCCAATTAACAGTGGTGCACAGACTAACCTCTTTTATAATGAATATATTGTTTATGACGTGGCCCAAGTTAACATTAAATATTTAGTACAGCTTAAATTTAACTTTAAGTAAAATAAAAAAGGTCGTTTTAAAATATCTGACCATTTCTATAACCGGTTCACTTATATAATTTGATATTGTCTTAGTTTCCTGTATCTCTTATTTGTATTGTTTTACGTCTATTACTGCGTGCGCGACACGAAGGGACCGCGAAACAACCCCAGTAACACTCGCCCTGAAGATGGACCCCTGATAGATCCAAAACTAGTCGGTGCCGCCACCGGAAAAATAGATGTGAGTAATAGCCGTAAAATAATTAGTTGTTCCAAAATAATGTTCCACGAAAGTTTAAGTAATCATAATGTTTTATCTAAAATAGTAATCTACTGATTGCATAATTTGTTTGTATTAACAATAAATAATTTTGGAACAAGTGTTATCTTTTTTAATTATATTTCCCTTATGATACATAGAATACATCTCTCTTTTCTTATAGATACCTAGTGTATTAGTTTATAGTGACGCATAGAGATTAATAATCAAGAAATGATCTAATCTACCATACTTGAGGAGCTGGTAACAATTACTTGACGCAGATCTTATAAGAATCTAATATCAGCACTCATACTAAATTCCGATAATGAAAGTATCAATATAGTAATCTCTTAATTACTCATTTGTGTTACATTTCTATTACATTGTTAATGTTATATATTACATCATTTCATGTAGTGGAAATTAAAAAAAAAACTACTTATTAAGGAACATTTAATCTTTCAATTTAGTTCTTGGCGGTAAACAATTTTTTCATACACATTTGAATTTAAATAAATTCACACAGAACAAAAACTAAAACCCAGTCCATCAAAATATTCGTATCACAAGAACGCAGGCAGGGTTCGGTGTTTAAAAATATTTTTTCCGTCCATTTCATTTTCAGTGGATGCTGAATAAAAAGAACAATCTACAAATTTAATCAAAACAACAATAGGGATTGCCCGCACAATTCCTGGCGGGCATACTTATTCTTGACTTGAATTGTATTGCCATCCCATTCTGTTATATAAATCTAATCGATCTTTCGGCTTAAGAAAAAAGTTCTAAATGCCTTTTAGTTAAGCAACATTTTTTCAATATTTCAATTTCATATGCTATGTTTGAACAATCGACAATCAGAGACAAACAACTGGCTAGACTAATAAAGAATTGATGTTGCACAAACGAAAGGTTCAAGCATGACGTAAGTGGACTTTGGTCAAAAAAATTCAACAGCATTAATTTCGCGATTTCGCAATTTAAGAAAACCCTCACGACACAGGCCTGGCCTAGTACGAGGCTATTAGTTTTTTCAGAAAGCGTTTTGAGAATAGGATGTAATGTAGGATAGGACAGTGTAGATTGTTATACATTCGAAATAAGTTACATTTTTTTTTCTAGTCAAAAGTAGTGTTAATATGTTTCCATTAATACATTAAAAGATACTCTATCCATCCAAAGTTCGGTCTAAGTCATCATTATCATGTTAGGCGTAATTTAATTTGATGCTTAATATTTTTAATTGCTACAAAAGGAAAAGAATCGATACTTTCAAAGAAATTCAATCACTCTTTATCAAAACGCTGTCTACTAACAAGGTACAGAGAGGGTAATCAAATTCCAATTTAACGCGCAGTGTCCTGTCAGACAAGCTCTTGTTTTTTGCTTTGTCTTCGTCGAGCTTTGAGAATAATAAATGCATCTGCCAGTATGGGAGGTCACAGAGAAATTTAAAACGATTACTAAACATGTTTCTAAATCAAATGTCGAAAATATGGTGAATATTATCGTATTACTGTGGAATACGGCATCATAGACAGACTTTGTACTGTCTGTTTTTAATAATATTAGGAATCTAAGTAGCTCGAAATCATGGACTCATTGTAATTGAGTTAAGTACGACATTTTTACGTTTTCCATTAGTTCCATGTCGATGTTGTAAGATTCTTTTTAATCATTAACAACAAATAGTCAATTCGAAATGTCGCGTAACGGTCCAGCGCCTGGGCAACCGTCAGCGTCCCTGAAGTATTGCGCTCGTCGCTTGCGGCATACTTTCCTCATCTGAAACTGATCAACTATAAAAGACACTTGAAGTACTCCAAGCAACACAGAACAACAGCAATCAAAATGAAGTGCGTTGTAGCCATCGGGCTCCTCTGCCTTGTGGCAGTGTATGCCAGAGAACTCGGCGAGGAGGAGAAGGACCTTGTGGCCGCAGCAAGCGGCAAGGCGAGCCATCACGAAGAGGGTGGTGGCAAAGAGCACCATGCCCACCATCACCACGAACACGGTAGCAAGGGCCACAAGGGTCACAAGGGACACCACCACCATCACAAGGGCGAACACGGCGATCACGGAAAGCACCACCACGAAGGACACCATCACGAACATGGCGGTGGCCACAAGAAACATTGGGATGAGCACGACCATCACGGCCACCATCACGAGCACGGTCACCACCACAAAGGAGGTAAACACGGTCACCACAAGCATCACGATAAGGGAGAAAAAACCGATGGCTACCACAAGAAATACCACAAAGATCACTTCCACAAGGACCATCACTTCTACGATGACCATCATAACGAGGGCAAGCATCACAAGCACGGACATCATCATGGACACCATGAGCATCACGGAGGAGACCACAAGAAGGGTGGACACCACGAAAAGGGTCATCATGAGCATCATCATGGCAAGCACGGTCATCACGACAAGCATCATTACGACGAGGACCACCACGGACACAAGGGACACCACGGTCATGAAGAACATCATCATCATCATCATGATCATGGCAAGAAGGGCGGCCACCATGACCACAAAGACTGGGGCTTCCACCATGGAAAGCACTGACACATGCCAATATACTCTGTGATAGTTCATTGAGTATTACATTTTAGTTAGAAGCTTACGATGCCTATGTCTTCGATGTCAATGGTCTTTAGTATTATGCCTTTCTACTTTCACTGTGACTTACGAAAACTAAAACTTTATTGTACAACTTAAGTTTCTACGATCTTTTTTTGTACTGTTTTCTATCGCCTGTTTTTTTCACGGTCGCATTGGTGGCGACCTTCATTCAGTCTATTGATCGAGTCATAGGAGAAACGTAATTTTATATGCTATTGTTGATTTCTTTACGGGTTTTGTTATGTTTTTCTTTATATTGATTTATAAGGACGTTTAATAAAATGTTTTGTACAAATGCTGTTATTTTTTTGCATAACATCAAAAGTTGCATATTAAAATTAAGTCGAATTTATTCAAGCTAAATCTTCTTTAATGTACAAAAGTACAGTGCTGGGAATTAATTTAAGAATGTAAATGCAAATCCCCGATAGCGTGTAATTAAGTAAAGTAATAAATGAGATTAATAAGGAGCGTCGGTGGCTCAGTGGTTTAAGCACTTGACTTGTAATCTACAGGTCTTGGG
>DVQH01001735.1:0-11745 GCA_018231625.1 Papilio phestus | reverse complement strand
GGCGGACGTCTTTTGACTAATTTTCGAAATGTTCAATGACATGGCATTTCTGATTTCTGATGTTTCTTATAACCTAACAAAACTCGATCTTAATTCAATACAATATTGAAGGAATATTTCAAATGCTAGGTCGATGTACATTTAAAATGTTGCATTCAAGTTCGTTGGTACGTAGGAATAACAGTACGAACAACCTTGGATGCCGCGCTAGGAATGCCGGCTGGGGCTGGCGGTGGGTGCATTAAGCTATCAGCCATCAGCCGTCCCGTCGGCATTCCTCAGACCTTCCCCCTGCCCGCCTCACTGCCCGCTGCCCATTGCCCGGTGCCCGTTGAGTCCGGCTCAGGAATGTCTGCACTCTACACTCTGTACAAATAGATTCAAACTTTACATAGGCTCGGAAGTTACCGGCGACCGTCTTTACTGTCAAATGTCAAGCTTGCTTACTATTGCTGGAAGAAAGGCCCACGCATGTGTACCCCACCCATCCTCATCTCCCGCCAATACCTAAAATTGCGAAATTTCAAGCCATCATAAAGCTTGAGTAGCACTGTACCAATACCAAGCAACCCGAGACGGAAGAAGCAGCGGCGGAAGCGGTTCATGGAACCACATACAAACGATGCTAAATGCTTTTAGTACTATACCAGTATTTGTGAAAGTGAGCTTTATTGCTGGAAGCCTAGAGTACAATTTCAATGTAACCACGCTTTAAACATGCATGTGTAATTGTATCTAATGTAACAGTACAAAGATAACATGTCACAAAAAGCATTCAAGCTGATTTGATCTTATTGTCAGCGACTTTAAGGTTTAAATTTGTACAACCTGAACGTTTTTATACAACGAAAACATTCGTGAATGTTCGATTCCACGGCGCGCAACCGTTTCGCTCCACTGTGCCGTGCATCCTGTCCTGCCTCGCAGTCTAATTTTCCCAGTATTTCGCTTTATCAGTATCTGTGGCAAATAGTATATTTTAAAGTGATAAAACGATGCTAAGGTACGATACACCTTAATTATTGTATTACACGTAAAGATGCTACCACTTTTATCTATAAGTAAACAGTAGCAAACAGCACGTTGCGTCAATCGATTTTACTTACAAAACAGGCTTGTTAACCGCAGTTACTTTCAACTCTCTAAACATTTCTTTGAATCTGTAAAGCTTTTAATGTGTTATAGTAAACAATTTTCCTGTTTCATTATTATTTCAAGCAGACCTCCCGCGGAGTACTTTGTACTTTTTCAACGTATTTTGTGTTTGTATGTCGTAATGGCGGCACAAATTGTACCAGCCAACTGTTGATTAAACTGACGAGTGTCCTCCGCCCGCTGCCCGCTGCCCGCATGCCTCTCAATTGTAAATTGTTATTGGAAATCAATTGACACTGAGTAAATTTAATCGACGGAAGAATATTAAAAGTCAATATTATTTCAAACTCATCTAAACGATGTACCCAATATTGTTATTTTAGCATCGTCAATGAACGATAAGTCACGTCAAGGTGACTCTTACAATGAATTCCTTTCCGTCACGTAATGACTGGGGCACAACTCAATGACCGCTTGTTGCAGTACAAGCATTCCTTGGAACCTAAACAAACATTTAGCTGAATGACGTCTTTATGTATATAGTCACGTAAGCCGTGGAATTTCAAAACATTTGCTTCATAGAATTATTTAAGTATGAACTGTCGCCCACAAAGTACATTAGCGCAAATTTCGACCACCCGTTACACTATTTTGACAGCGCGGAATTTAAAAATAAGTAGCTGGAATTTTTCCTTTAATATTACAAACAGACACTCTAATTTCATTACATGTATAGATATAGAATAAAAGATAGATAGATAAATATAGAAGATAATTATTCAAAATTCAAATGGAAACCAATTGTCATTTGTCCGAATCACATAAGAAACTTTTTAGGACTTAACAGTTTACTGTACGATATTCAATTTCAAGTGGAAAACTAAATTAACGTTTTAAAATATAATAATATTCTTTAAGCTTGCCTTGTCAATGACGTGACATTATTGAGCTCTAGCGAAGTGAAAGTGAGGTCGCGACGCTTTCTATCCGCAAAGCGGCGCGCCTTGCGACACCCGACGCTTATACCAGCTGCATACAGGGTTGCCATATGATTATCATTTTAAATTATTAATCTATACTTCTATACTAATATAATAAAACGTAAACACACTACTTAGTGGCACAGGATGTCAGCAATCACAGCATATTTTTGAATATTCCTTCCCTTAATACATAGCTCTACTCTTTAGGCTGTATATTTTCACGCTATTAGACTTAGGGAGTAAATAATTTGAAAACACCTTTATGTGGGAAAGGGGCCATGAACTACATACTGCCAAGATCAAGAAAGCATCCAATGTCATTTGATACCATTCTTCGATGGGCTTCGTTGTTATTTATGCATTTGATTTTCGACATTTGCATTTGAAAACAAAGTAAAGTTTTTACAATTTCATGCAGATGACGCCGCATGGGAATAGCGAGTTATTAAGTATAGAAAACTAATGATAATCTGTTGAATCATAATATTAAACTAGGTTCTTGCCTCAAGTGCATTTAAACATTCTAAATGTAGTAAAACCTTATTGTAAAGGCAACCTCCAATTAAAAGTGGTTTAATCTATGTGGTTACTTGTTCGAAAATGATTTTCCAAACATACACATGTCAATGTAACAATAAAGAAAATATCGCGTATATAGTTATGTTTATAATCTTATCTTTGATGTCGTTAGCTCCGCCTATATTTGTTACGTTTTATTCGGAAAGTGAATGCAAAGAAGATACCGTTGGTCATTTCTATTCGCTGGTGAACTTGACTGATTCAACAGCAAAAATGATGTCACCTCCTACAAGTTGAAACACGAGTGTCTCACCTCCTCCTATATCATGTTTCAATCCAACGCCGAAAGTTAAGTGAACAAGGGAACGTCAAATTCCATACATGGCGGCCATTACGTTTTGTATTTTTAGGTTATCTTGTAATGAGGTTACGGAGGAAATAGTGTTTTTACCAGTAATAGTGTAGTTTGTTTAGACATTTGGAATGGAACAAAACATTCATGAATATTACAATTCGTTATAAATAGGTTAGCATATTAAATATTCTGTGTCTCGCATATGTGTTTTCATTTTATATGAACACAATGGGTGGGTATCGTTACGTTGGTAGCGCGTATCCATTCTTTGCTTCTCTGAAGGCAAACACAATGTCCATTGTGCAACCGCCACGCAGAAGCGTCGTGAAATGAGATCCTCTCGTTTGTGTCTAAGGACTGCTGCACACTACCAAAACAATTAGTAAAAAATATGTAAAACAACTCGTACATCTTGCTATATCACATACTAATTGCCGAATTGTTTAATGAACAGTCGCTTTGTGTAGATTAAAGCTTCCTTAGTGACTATTTAATGTGCCCGAGTGTAATATTAAGTCTAGATATTGTGGACATTGTTAATGGTTAATAAAGTTTTATTATAAAGATCCTAATACTACAAAGAAATTGAATAGATACGCGAAATTGTTTTATTACTAATAATTATCAGACATAAATCAGTTAGGTAGTAGTGCGAGCGAGTGAAACCTAGCCGAGGTAACAAGATACCGCTGCAGATTGGACAAACACAGTAATGAGGCAACCGTCTTTCGTACTCGATCCAAGCTTGTAAACATTGTCACCATAATGTGCTTAAATCCCGGGATACCGCTCTAGTTTTCTTAAATGATAAGTATTATCGAATCTAACTTATAATTCAAGAGCAGTATTTGGTTTTTGAGTATTTTAATAAATGAATTTAAGTTATAAAAGTTATATTGCTATAGCGAAGGGCAAAAATTATTTATTGCTCGCCCGCTCTTTGACTCAAGGGCTAACAACGCATTGGTTTATGAATTTATTTGTTGCTAAAAATATAGCAGCACCTTCATCCCTGAATCCTTGTTAATAATGTTTACTCTGCAAGTTGCAAGTGTATCCTGCGTACTAGGAAAATCGGGGTAACCCTACTCAAGAGAGATTTGATACCAATCGTTTAAATGCAATAAACTATTCACATCTATTACTAACGCGAAAAATTCCATAAACATAATTATGAGAAAAAAAGTGAAAATGACCAAATGGCTAGTCAACCACATCAACATGTATATTGAAATAAGAATAAGGGTTTTCGTTACGATTCCGTACTATTAATGGACATAACATATTACCTGATTCTTAGAAAATGTTTTAAATATTGTCACGATAACAAATAAATAACGGTAATAATCCCCGTCACATTTGCAACTTAATTGGCTTGTTGAAAATCAAATAGTTATGTGTCACTAAGGGTGAATGTGACATAAACAAAGACTTAAAAACAAATTATGTTATTTTTGTGTACAAGTTGTTGCTTAATGAATTTGTTTACGTGACAAATAGTTCTGTGATTAGCTAACGTTGTTATGCCTATAAAGTAAATATTTACAACGTGTATATAATAGAATAGTTTCGTTTATATAATTGACGCGCAAATGTAACTGGTCACACGATCACTTCTTTGTTTCATGAAGAGACATCGACCTACAAGACACGTTGTGATGTGACCGTTTTTGTCGCTCGTATCTTATTAGAATCTAATAACGCTCGAATAAACGTGATTCCGCATTAGATTTGATGTTCATCGTTTCTTAATTAAGATCCAATTGGATTACATTGTACACGAAAAGAGCAATGGTTATCAAAGGACGAATTACAAGTACCGAATGGCTCAGTCGTGGTCGGTAGAAGTTGACGTCATCCGTTCAAATTTGGCAATGCCAGGCGGTCGACCTCCAAGTCGTAGAGGCGTCGTGACTTCACTCCGAACATACTGCGCAACGCAGAACGGAGACAAAAACTGTTTTGCTTCTTTTAATCATATGCTAAAATACTGGCAACTTAAATTACTGTTAATTAAAATCGTTACTTCTTCATATAATAACGATAACGTCTAACTACTCTACTTAACTCTTTGTCATTGAATGTGGAAAGTAATTAATAAAACAAGGATATAAATAACTTTGTAAAGGAAGAAAATTTACTTTACTTTATTTGAGCATTGGATCCTTTTATTATAAATGGATTGATAATAGTTTAGTTAAAACAGTATTAATTTAATTGTCAAGTTTTGAAATAAAAATTGAATAACGGATAAGAAACAATTTTTTGAAATTTAATCAATCTAATGTTACTAATATTATAAATGCGTAAGTTAAGATACATGGCTGTTTTAAATTTGGTATTTATGTAGAGGATAGTCTGAAAGGACACGTAGGCTACTCACTTTTTAATTCCACGCCTACGATGTCGCGGATGAAGCTAGTAGATACATAAAAGGACAATATGCAGTCCATACTCATGACTTATTCCCTTGTTCTTAGGGATGTGAAATATTAAGAATTAAAATTGACAAAGTACATTAGTAAATCCGTAGAATATTCCGGCCTAATTAAAATTTGGTTTTAGAGCATCTATTTTGACTCATTACATGTTAATGTTGTTTTATAAATAATTCTCTAAAGATTAATAAGGATTTGTAAGCTAACCATACCCACGACAAGCTTCTTAGGAAAAAATAAAATGAAATGTCACTGCAAAAGTTTCATGGTCGGCAAATTCAACTTTTACCGTAATTGTAAATAAGTTTAATCATGTTCAATTAATCTACAATATAAAATTACGTTAGGCTTTCAAACTTCACTATACAAAGTTTTATATAATTACTTAAAACGTATTTTCTATCAATTAAAATAATTGCTTTTGAACTGGATTGAACAGTTAAATAATAATTAATAATCAAAGGTTCTAATTATTTGTATAACAAATACTTGAGTGGTTAATTCAGTTGAAACGGACCATAAGTGTTGTAATTGTAGAAAATGTGAATTTTGGATACCAAAAAACGGATTTAAAATTTTAACAGTAATTTTAAAATCAAACATTTTTTGTTTATTCATTTGGTAGCATGTAACAAACGGCAGTTAAAAAAATATACACTTTACGAAAATCCTATATTTATTTTATAAACAGGTTTAATAGATAAATTAGTCAACTTAATTACGTCTAGTCCAGACAAATTTGTCCTTGTAAGTATAAAATAACAGTCACCGTATCGCGTCATCTCATCTAGATATGACATCCTCGTGATCCTTGAAGGCCACTTCTCGTTTGCGACATCCTATTACTTGTGGCTACAACTATTGTGTTCGTGGGAATCTCATTGATATCCTATTCTACAAAAAGTATAATATCACTTTAATAACAATAACCAGTTTCCAATCTACTTGTAGTATTTCATTAAATAACTAGCTGATCCCGTGCAGCTTGTTACTTGCTTCTATTTATTTCTATCCGCTGTCGCAACTGAATCCACTCCCATCTTAAGCATATCTTCTTTTACACAATCTATCCACACTTTCTTCGATCGTCCTCTACCTTTGTAGCCATCCACATTCAATCACTTTCTGGTTTATGTCCCCATCCTTTCGTCGCATAACATGTCTATACCACTTTTTCTTCTTCTTCCACGTCTTCAGCCGTGATCTTGGCTAAATCTAGGGTAGCTATCATTTACTTGGTGTCATTAGATTAGCTTTTTTATCTATTTTCATTTTTCGGTTGTCATAAAGGATATTGCAATTCATGGTTGGAAATTCACTTATAGTGTACAAGTAACAATTTTAAAAGACATAAAAGATATGTTTTTAATAGCACAACGCACTTGTTTTCAACTTATAGTTATTAACCATAAACAAAGCGGGTTAACAGCACAGACAATAACAAAAGAAAACAAGACTTACGTATGCGGGCTCTGTGGTAAAAGAATATCGCTGGTACCTAATGCTAGCTGACCAAATGGAGTATTAAATGTTATAAACATAAAAATGGCAATCATATTCAACGATGCAAGTTTTATAGCTGCGTTTACAGATTATAATTAAAATAATATTCAATAATTTGCTTCTATAATAACGGCAATTAGAATGCGAAATTTAATATTTGTTCCATTATTCGGCCTTTTATCGTTATTACACAGCTTAATCGAACGTAAGATTTTAGATTAGATACATCGTTTTGGAAGAACGTTAAAGTTGGCGTCTGTTATCTGTTACATTCTCTCTGTCTCTTTCAAGTGAATTCTTCTGTCAAACATTTCATTAATGCATTTGCCAACAAAAACCTTTGCATTTAAGTTATGTCGGATTGTTGACTTTTAGAGCGGCCGAAGTAACTACTATCGCAGTCCGCTCACATCCGCGTTTGCCTATCGAGAGTCGAGACTACGAGTTATAGGGAAGGGATTAGATCGTAGTTGAGTCAGCGGCGTGGCCCAAATTCCAAGGAACACCATCCGTTCATATAGCCACCTCAATGGAATACCATCCGAAACCCGTTACACACAAGTACTAGAATGGCATGCGCCAAATTCCAATGAGCCGTTGTTTCTTGGCTCCGTTTGTCTATGCGTTTAATGTCTAACAGATGGTTTATGAATGTACTTTGGTATATCAAGATCGACCTACACTTTGTATTGTGTTTATCTACTGAATGAATTTTGATTCGGATTGCAAAAAATATTTTTATAACTTGACTCGTAGAGAAATAGCTACAACAGCTACAAAGTGGGAACTGACTGACGTTACGAAATGTAACGTTACACGGCGAGCATTCATGCAGTCAGTACGTATTATTACGGAGAACCAGCGACCAACGAGCAGAAAACGAATGTTTATTATACAGCTTAACGTTATGTCGGTCTGTACACAGCGTTAAACGAAATTATATCTTGTTGGCTAGAAAAAAACGTATAAGTAAGTTTTATTACAACTAATACTGTCTTGCCACAACACTGGCGACATGTTTTGTGGCAACACTGCCACAAAACATGTCGAGTTTTAGATCTGTTAAGGTGCCTTGTAGTCAATCCTTTAATTCAATTAATTCTGTGTTATGCCGCGAAAAGAGCATTCAAAGCCTCTACGAAGATATTTAATTTTATTTATATCTTACTACTCACTAGAGGTAAATTTGTAAGTCAAATCGATTTAATGGTATTGTTTAGTCAAATATTTCTTATTTTAAGGCTTGTTAAACTTGTTACCATGCAGCGTTTAAAATAAAAAGTGCATTGTATGGTGCAGTGCAGTCGAGTCGGGCTAGGCGGCGCCGGCGCACAATGCTGCTATTATTAGGAGGCGACCTTCAGGGCTGCCTGCGACCCGGAATGTTCGTCCGTTGCAATAGCAACAGCCCTATTTTCCGAGAAACCATATCCTTGCAACACGCGTATTTTTTTCTCCCTACAGTTTACACATTGGGGAAGTTTATGGTAACACTGAAAAGAATAATTTGATACTTCAAGTATTTTTGAGCGTTGGTTTATTTTTTAATTAAAGAGGAAAGACTAGATATAGTGAAACGTTGTTTGAACACAATAATCACTTTACATAGAGCATGTTTTTATTTAAATCTCTTCTTTATTAAACAAACGTGTGAAAAATCCAACCAATGAAACGCTGCTTCTCTAAAAAATTATATATTCTAAATGTTTGCTTTGAAACATAATAATAAAATGAGGATTAAAAAGAAAACGGTAAAAAATCCTTAAGTACAAAGGGCTAGAGCAAGATGTGGAGGTCGCTGTATAAATTCCATTCCCTTCTTAGCGCCGGCCTACCTGTGGAGTAAAAAAACTTTCTGGCTATAGGGCCGCGTCGGCGCTTTTGAGATAATTTATAAGGCTCTGCCTTTCTCGGAATTTCGAAATCTCGTCGAGATAGCTCCGTGCCCAAGTCGCAGCTTCAGGGAATGGAATGTAACGGATTTTGTGTAGAAAAAAGCGTTCCCTCGTATTGTATCGACCTTCATTGTAAACTTCTTTAGGAAACTTGTATTAGTTTTTCATACGCCGTGAGAAATATTGTCATTAAAGACACGATACGGGGTTTGTTGTATAATAAATAACTAAAAAGGCCTAATTGCAATTTCTTTAACTAATTTTAACATTTAAATATCTATTATTTCATTCACTGTAAATTTTTTGTTCATAGTCATTTTTTTAATGTATCTTTTTACTGAAACAAGATTCATCGTCATTAAATGATTTTCAGTAATTATTAGTGTAAGAAATAAATACTTTGATTTTTTTTTATTTTCCATACTAGGTAACACTCTATTTTTAACTGGTCAGATAAAGGCAAAGGTTCCACGTTGCATAAGCTTTTCGGAGGCCACTTGTGCGCCCCGTGTTGGTGGTCCGTCTCTAAGTAAACCACTCTAAGATGAGAATAAGTTTTTCAGTATGCGGAAAGTATTTTAAGTATAACATTTGAGTTACAGGTCGCAATCGAAATAACTTGAATAAAATACTTAGCCATTTTTAAAGCTATGTTATATTTTCAAATACATTATAATTTACACTATGTTATTATTGTACAATAAACTGTTCAGTTTGTGAAGCAAGAGAACTTTTCAAATAATGAAAATGTTACGTACATTTTCCTTTACTCTACTGGTTTCCTATTTGGTATCTATAAGATTTTAGCAGTTGAAGAAGCAGGGATGTAATTAACTCGCGTGTTTTACGGTTTAACAACAATAAATATAGTAAGGCGAACTCGGATGGTGTTTCTACATTCAGGTTTGTTAGTCCCGACAGTCGCTTGCCGTCCCAACGCGGTCTCCAGTTCTGGGAAAAGAACGCATACCGCGCCGAGCGATTTCATTGGCTGCTTTAGCGGCAAAGACTTAAAATGATCCAGAACAGACACATTAAACATGTCTCGAACATATTAATTTCAGTTCTGGCGCTCCAGGGTTCGTTTATTCGCAGAAAATAGGTACATGAAAGATATTCATACCATTTTAGCACTAAAATATGTGGATAAGTTTTAGTACATATAAAAAATGTAGATATGAGCAAGCAGTTTTCATAATTATTTTTCACATATAGGACAAATGTAAACTTTTATATCTGTGCTTATACATAGATTTACTATTTCATAAAGTGGTCTAATTATAAAAAAAAATCAATTATTATGAAGTAAACTGTTTTTTTTTCAATCAGGCTTTACAAATTGTTGAAAGAAAGTTTCCGAATCAACAACCGTTACGTACACACGACACTAAATAGCGAGCTTTTTAAAGTATGACAATTAGCACATTTAAATGGTATGGATACTCAATCGATATTACTATGATGTCTTAACGCATACCTATTAAAAATAGTACGTTTTAAATAAAAATGTGCACGAACCCACGATGTATTCTTAAGTAATAACTTCTCAATACATCCTTTGAAAGTAATATTTATTTCAAATCATTCTACTATTTAAAAAAAATAGTAAGTAGCTTAAATGTTCTCCTATTCTATACTTTTACCAAATTTCATAAAGTTCAGCAATTGAGGCTACAAACACTAACATCCATCCATCCATCCAAACTTTCGCATTTATAATATTAGTAAAAAGTAAAATTTTAGGTAGCAAGGACGCAGACATTGTTTTTTGAACCGCATAGTATAGGCATAGACAATGTATATTTTTCCAGTTAGTGTGAGGTCAGACGCATGAGCTTGTAACTCGTTGAACATGGTTCATTCATTAAAATGTCTGTTTATTAACAAGTATGGCCGCGTATCGGTTGCTTTGCGGACGACATCGACTAAATTATAAGACCATGCGGCCATGCTTGTAAATGCAATAACGCCATAATATGTTTTAGCACTAAAAAAATCATAATAAATCGGTCCTTGGATTTGAACGTATCGAAAAGAAAAGTTTTGTTAATTATATTTATCTATGTTAAGTATGGATTGCGTCAATTTATTATACCAACAGTATGTTTTATGGATAGACAAAGATGGCGGCATTGCTAGAAACGTCATGTTGTGGGCGTTTCGTGGGTCGGATTTAGTATATTTGATAAAGCAAGCCATTAACTACAAACATATGATAAACTGTGCAGTATTTATTGTTATATGTTTACTGTTAATATTAATAACATCATTTATTAAAAATAATGATAACATCAATGAATGTTTGTCGTTTAAACAAAAAACTGTTGGTTTTTAAGGCGTGAAAATATATTTAAAATATTTTTTTGTATTAAAAATTCTTACCTATGTTATGTGAAATAAATAATTATTACTAATAATGATATTATTTTAATAATTATATTAGTAATATTATTTTCAAATGATATGATGGTTACAAAATGTTCGTCAGTAGTCAGTACGTACTAAATTGGTGTCGAGTCGACAAAATAAGCCACTAAAGCCAAGAGCGTCTGATTTATTTAAGGGAGACAAATAAATAAAAACAGTTTCGGCGCCGATGAGTGCCAGCAAGTATATCTGGCGGCCGGCCTCCATACTATCATTATAAATATACTAGCTTTCGCCCGCGACTACGTTCGCGTATAAAAAAAAACAAAAGTAAGTAGCCTACATAGGCTACAGAATACATATTCTTGCAGACTGTCCTCTACATCTATGATATACCAAATTTCACCGAGATACATCCATCCAAACTTTCACACATAAAATATTACTAAGATTATACATATCTTATAATAATAATAATATCAAGGCGGTTATTTTAGAAACTGCACGAATAGTGAGGAGGTTCCTGTCTGCAGCTCTGACCACTGGTTGCTTGAATCATCGGATTCCGCAGCCGGTGGACTTCTATTTTT
>DVQH01001734.1:0-11753 GCA_018231625.1 Papilio phestus | reverse complement strand
AAAGTATTTTATAATATACTAAACTTTAAAGATTTTACTTCCCCTTCCCAATCTAATTAAAAAAATAAGGAACTAGAAGTAATCAATTTTTTAGAATACAGATTTCATTACTTACTAGCAAAATAATTACGTTGTCATGAAAGTAATCGTTGGAGAAAGATCGGCTGACAAAAGACCAATTGTCAATTTCACACGAAACTGAGATAAATAATAAAGTATGTAAGTTGTAAAAAATTTTTGTTACAAAGATTACATAAAAACCTCTATATGCTGACATGACATGATGAGGAAATACTGGGTGCATCTCAGCAAATATATAAGGAACAACCACATTTAATGGTAGTACTTGTTTGCAATGTGTCCCTGCTAAATGCCATTGTCGTAATTCATGATGCGGTTACGAATTACACAATCGGACTCCTGGATAACTGCCATTTTTATGGTGTAATAATTAGGTAATAGTGCACGATCAAATTCTTTGTACAAATACGTAAATATGCGTGCATGTGTTTACATTAGACTAAATTGTAGACACTTAATAGTCGAGTAAGCCAAGTATATGTCGGACAATCCCTCTTTCACCCAAAGATTTTTGGTGACGTGAATCTCAAGACCTCATGTTGTATATCGTGCGCAGCAGGGCCTAGGGCTCCTCTATTCGATACTTTCCAAAAATTGTATGCGTCATGGGCGTTACCAAGGGGAACAGTTGCACTTCGAAGAAGACCACATTAGCGGCAGGTTCCGTCCCGCTCACCCCATACACTTAGCCTAAATTACTGGCATTACAGACCTTTGCCAAGAAGCGCCAATCGGTACTAGTTACGGCAATGCCTCACGACGTAAAAAATAATATCATAAATATTCGTAAATCTGACTGGCCCACACCATGGCTAACGAATGGAATTTCACGAAGAAAATGATTCTGTTGTTCAGAATGAATTGCCTAATGTCAGTGGGCCACGCCCGTGGCCGCCGACCGTGCCGGCCGCCGCGCCAGCAGGGTGCAGGCGTAGCGGCGCGTGCCGAGTGCAGGGTGTCAGTTCTCTTCAGAAATCGGAGCTGCCGACGTTCGAGTTCAAAAATGACTGCGCCCAAAAATAGTTGCGGGGTGCGGGCGAGGGCAGCGGCGCGGGCGCGGGCGGGGGCCGTCGGCGGGCGAGGCGCGCCACCCGCCAGAGCCGCCCCGGTCGCCGCGGACTCCACATTCCAACGTCGCTGCGCTGCCGGTGCGAACCAGTGACTGAGTGACCGCCTTCAACCCGTGCGACGTAAGTGCCGCGGAGTGCCAGTGTCTCGGACCCGTACAGTGTGTAGGGGCCCTAAGTGCGATACAAAACCGACGGTTTGCGGTAATGTTGCACCTAATGGATTTGTGCAGTTTAAAAATAAATGCCGTGTAGTGTTGCCAAATGGGGGGCAGCGGGCGCCGCGCAGAAATAGACGAACGCCTTGTATAGCGTGCGGGATTACGTTACCTCGCGGGAGCGCGCCGCTCGCCGCTCGCCGCTCGCCGCCACACCTCTTGTGGACATGTCTGTTGCCTTACACGGTCAAAATGCAACTTTTCACATCCAATACGCACTACACACTGTACACTGATATTTCAATATCCACAGAACACTAACAATATTATAACACAGACCAAATCCTAGGCTAAGTAATAAGTCTAAAGCTAAACCTAAGTCTTATTTGTAACTTAACTCACTTAATTCAAACTTGTTCGATATTGCTAAACTTTTGCTACAACACTAAAATAGGAATCCATTTGAATTTTTGAGTAATAAATAATAATATTTGGTATTTTTTTTAAGTTTTAACTATCATTTTTCTAAATCTAAAATGGAATTCCCTATCAACTCTTGTTGCCGGGTTGCCACATTAAAGATAAAAATTGTAAAATTGTCAAAGCAGTAACTTCAAACTTGTCTAGCTTGTTTTGGAATTAATATTTTCTTCATGTTTTTTGTAACATTTTTTGGTTTATGGGTTTTAAATACTCAATTTGTAAACTGACAATTTACGTGGCAGATTTGTTCTCAACTTTCATCGATTTTTTTTAAATTTTAAGCATAAATAAATTACAGTTTCACTGTTAATAAATACATACAAAACACGTACTATTTGTCTTGGTGAGCAACACGTGTCTAAAGTTACTCATACTTATTTAATAAATTAACCAGTTACTTAGTTGACCTTGAAAATAATTTCTTAAAAATTTCGAAATTTAGCAAACAGAATAGTTACATCGAGCGAATGTTTAGTCTTAGAACTTAAGTTAGAGCCAACCTTAAATTCTTCATAAGGCAAGAAAGGTTAAAATAATATATATTAATTTAAAAAAAAAGCACATACATTTTGTCCAGAAGAAATCTTAACATACTATCAACCTATTAAGTTAGGGCATTATCAAGATTTTTTTAATGCACATGTTCAAACGGATAAAAATGAACATTGTCTATGGCCCGTCCATAACCGTTCATAGCCAATTTGAACCATAGTCTAGATTTAAACGTTGCTAGGACAATTAAAAGAATTCGGTATTAGAACTGTTGCCTTCGTGTTCGAAGCCAATTTTATATTTCTCTTGAAAGTTTGCCAGCTCGCCGGCCGTAGGTGTGCGAGATGGCGAGAAAGATAAAACCTCTAAAAATAAACCGGGACTTCATAAACAATACGCGGGTTTCGCGCCATCCCGGCGACCGTTCTATTTTTTCAACAATTTGGCATGCGCGGCCATTGGGTAATACAGAGTCGCTCACCGTGATTACATATGTCATTTTTTTTTGTTTTATTGATGCATTTCACTTGCAGTTTAATGTTTACGTTGTTTACTTCGTGATGTTGCAATCTATTAATGATAATTGAATTCTTGAGTTTTTTTATTACGTTTGGATTTAAATAGACAATTTTATCCTAGGTGTCTGATAAATAAATTCCAATGTTCACAAATTATCCTACAAATGTGACGAGGCATTTTAAGATTAAATTAATTGAAAATTGCATAGCATAGCACGTTTCAAAGACAAGATAGTGCACAACGGGATGACCTTGAAACGTCATATAAACTATTTCTTTACCTTATGAAAATATATATCAAGGACGATAAATTAGATGCATTTTAAAATGAAATCCAATACAGTTACATATCTTTTAACTTTCATGATCTTTGACAGTATCGTTTGGAATATGAAAGTTAAAGAAAACTATTGTTCTTAAGTTAATGTCTAGAACAATACACGCCTATTCTCTTGTTTGTCGCGTCTTCATATTCAATAATGTTTCTCTTCTGTTTTTTCTGTTACAACAATGTCGGGATATATTTCGTGTTGCATATTTAATTCAATGAATTATTGTTATTCTGAATTAGCGCCAACTATTATCAAACGAAAGGCATTCTATAGTAACAACATCAAACATAATGTAGCGTGAACTGGCAAGACACAAATAGCCCAGTAATTGAGATGTAATGCAATTGAATAGTTCACAATCACAGCATACAATTTGATGCATAGTTTTTCTATTGTATCAACAAATTGTAGGAAAAATCTTTATTTGTCACATCTTTTTTTGTCGCGAGATTTGCAAGTTCTTTTTAGATATGACAACATAAGTAATGCAGGTTATTTAACTGTAGTTATCATAGACAAACTTGAAACAAATGTAACAAACTTAGTCAATAACGGTTTATTTTTTTCACAGAATAAATAAATTACCAACATGTCTGACGAGGAGGAATATTCGTAAGTTTCCATCATTAATTTACTTATTTTATCTTACTTCTAGTATTGATAGTTTTGTAATATCTCTCTTTTGATTTGCAGCTCGTTAATGTATAATTTGTGTGTTGCAGTGGCTCCGAGGAGGAGGAAGTAGAAGAAGAAGTTCCGGAGACGTAAGTATTGGCCGCCCCGCGCCCCGCGCCCCGAGCCCGGCCTTCTGCTGCCACCAAACTAGATCCTACTTTATACACCTGTACTGTTTGGGTTTGATCACTCTAGCTTATCAGGGCCTGGTATCTCTGCCTCGGCTAGTCTATCATCTTTTGTTTTATAAATCTATTAGTTCTACTTAGCTACAGAACCTTGAACTTAGTGGGAAGCCCTCGCACCGTGTACCTCCTTTCGAAACTTTTGCACGCCCTCACCGACCCCTCTTCTCTCTTTTGTTGCAGGAAGTAAGTGGCGTGCCCTTTTGGTTGATCCAGCACTAGCTCTCACTTCGCTCATTAGGCTAAGTCTAGCGCCAACCTAACGCTTTTAGTGCTTATGTCGCCGCCTCTATTGCTTACCGACGCACCACACACGGTAGGAGCTCGACCGCTGTCTATATGTGCTTCTGATGACTTGCATGACGCAGCGCAGCCGCGCTCGCTCACAAATGGTTCCAACTGCATCGGGAACTATCGACTGAGGACGCGAGAAGCCGCCACCCGGCGGATCTATGCTCTCGTTCATTTTGTAATCTGTCTCTCGTTTGCCTTAACAAAGAAGTGCTTATTGTAAAGTGTCATTTCTTTGTTTATAAGGATTCAATTTCTAATCTGTGTTTTTTTTTCTTTTATCTTCTTCCTGCGCCGTCGACGTGCCAACACGCAGGCCCGCTCCTAAACCAGAGTAAGTGTCCAGACGGTTTCTACTTTAGACTTAAGATGCTTCGCTTTTAGTCGATGGGTTCTTTTAATTCGATGTTACGCTACACACATATCGATGTGGAGATTGTGATTGGCAATAGAATGAATCTCACACGCACCGGCTGCGGCCGCATTTACTATTCAAAATTTCAATAAACCCTCACGATTGCTTGTAACGTTATGAAAGGGATGCGAATGCGCATAATAATTGCTCTCACCGCTTACTTCTTTTCTATCTATAATGTTTTTAAGACGAATCTATGTAGCTAAGTACCTATATTCGACATTATTCATGTTCTATGTGATACATATGAACACTCACACCACAATATATAATATTATATAACTAAGGATTAACGGTTAACTCCGTTACTTATTAGTTTATGTTTATATTTAAAAATGTACTCGTATCTAATCTATAGACAACGTAGCTCGTGTTTTAACAATAAGAAGTAACCATGTGGTAATAGCATAGTTTAGTTTAAAGGAAACAGATCCCAGGACTCAATCATGTCAAGATTCGTTCATTCGCATTAATGTCGACTGTAGATAGGTAGCTACCGGTAGTAAGATGTAGAGGCTGATTGTTATTTTCTGTTTCTAGGAGTAGACCATCGATCGCGTAAGTTGCACCGCTCTCTGTGGTGTCACTAACTATTAAACTATCATTTAACAAAACTGGGTTCGGGCGCACGCTCCTCGCGGATCTAAAATTCTACATCTATTCGCCTCCGAGCCTACGGACGAGGTCGTCAGCTACGGATTCTATTTCTGTTGGTCGGCAGTCGATCTATTTCCGAGGCGGTTTGCGCCCGCACCGCTCGCAAAGTATCGAGATGTCGGTCAACGGGGACCGCGCTCGAGCTAGCCCCGATTGCGTCAATAATCGCATGGCGTCACAGCATGTTCCCGTAATACAATAATTAGTATTATAATGTTATGTCCGCCATGTCCTCGTCGTCCGTGTACACCGAGCGTGCCGCGCCGGATCCCGCGGAGACTACCGGTGCGCTCGCCGTAATCGCTTTGGTGGAAGTTTGTCTAATACTATATGTGGCGCAAAGCGACGTCACTCTGGATATACAAGTTATATGTTATGTGTCAATGAATAATCCGTCCGCTGACATAACCGAGCTGTTAGACGTGTTAACTCTGTATCCATGTATCGCCATAATAAAGCGTTGGATTCGAGGCTATATTTTGTTTAATTACACGAAACAGACAAATGTTAATGAAAGCTTAGCGATCGAGCGACTGTTTCTTAATTATCAATTAATATCCATTGTAACAGAAGCTATATTTGTATTGCGCCGGCGCTGCGTCGGCTCTAATCTAATTAACACAAGTTATCAAACATACTCCGAGATTAATTTAAGTTTCATTTTGCAGGGGTGAGGGAGATCCAGAATTCATCAAGGTAAGCTACAGCTGTTCTCTCTGTATGTTCTAAGTGGGAGTTGTTCGTATACACCTGCATTTACTAAAGTGTAATGTGTACAATGACAGCGTCAAGACCAGAAGCGGTCGGACTTGGACGAGCAGCTGAAGGAGTACATCAACGAATGGCGCAAGCAGCGGGCCAAGGAGGAGGACGAGCTCAAGCGCCTCAAAGAGAAGCAGGCTAAACGCAAGGTAACACCTGAAATATGGTAGATTCTGATATTAAAAATTATAATCATTCACGGAAACTCTAACATAGCTTATCTATTCATAGGTTTCTCGCGCTGAAGAAGAGAAGCGCCTCGCCCAGAAGAAGAAGGAGGAGGAGGAGAGGAGAGTCCGGGAGATCGAGGAGAAGAAACAGCGCGACATCGAGGAGAAGAGGCAGCGGCTCGAGGAGGCTGAGAAGAAGCGCCAGGCTATGCTTCAGGCCATGAAGGAGTCCAGCAAGACCGGACCCAACTTCACCATTCAAAAGAAGAGCGATAACGTAAGCTAATCTACTACACGAAAGAGATTTTCTTTCACTCTTTTTTGTATAAAGATTTATATGATTACATTGTAGAGTGTAAAATAAGCATAGAGTTGTATTTCAGTTCGGATTGAGCAGTGCTCAGCTGGAGCGCAACAAGACCAAGGAGCAGCTGGAGGAGGAGAAGAAGATCTCCCTCTCCATCCGTATCAAGGCGCTCAACATTGAGGGCTTGTCCGTGGACAAGCTGCGCCAGAAGGCCACCGAGCTCTGGGAGTGCATAGTCAAGCTCGAGACAGAGAAATACGACCTCGAGGAGAGGCAAAAGAGACAGGACTACGATGTAAGTGCTATTACTTCTACTGTTATTGATATCAACGACATTTTGGTTCATATTGAATGTTAATAGAAATCTTTGCTTGCAGCTAAAAGAGCTCAAAGAAAGACAAAAGCAGCAGCTGAGACACAAGGCCCTGAAGAAGGGTCTCGACCCCGAGGCACTCACAGGCAAGCACCCCGTAAGTTCACATATGAGAAAATTGATTCACAAGTCTTTCTTGTTTATATCAGGTCTTCGTTTGTCGTTCTCCCATCGATCTCCTAAGTTAAACAGTATCTTGAAATTAATGCTATTGTATTTTTTCTTCTAGCCCAAAATCCAGGTCGCATCCAAATATGAAAGGCGCGTCGACACACGGTCCTATGACGACAAAAAGAAACTATTCGAAGGTGTAAGTAGAAAATATGATTATTTCAAATGGTATATAATATTAAAGGTGTTAAAACCGAATTGTCATCAGAGTTAATGGTAACAAAGATAAATTTGATGGAGGAAATTTAAACGCAGGGTTACAGTACTATAGAAGCAGAGGTATTGGATAAGTTGTGGAAGGAGAAGATGGATCAGTGGGTGAACCGAAACAAATGTAAGCCGCGACTCGGCGATTTTGTGTG
Organism: Papilio phestus; assembly: GCA_018231625.1. Taxonomy (NCBI): domain Eukaryota; kingdom Metazoa; phylum Arthropoda; class Insecta; order Lepidoptera; family Papilionidae; genus Papilio; species Papilio phestus. Next base: position 4,254 of record DVQH01001734.1, on the reverse strand, counting down.
ACTGACTCCTGCAGCCCGCCACGACCTTGCCATGACCTCGCCATGACCTCGCCATGACCTCGCCATGACCTCGGCATGACTTCGGCATGGACTTCGTCACGCCTGTCTTGACCCCACATACTGTCAATTACAATGCCCAACTAACTAAACATGCACACTTCCAAAAACATGTCAGAAACATTACTTTACAAGCCAAATATGAGCCATGACAGAAAGACATGTAAATCATTCAATTTTGTACTATTCGCATGCAGTTAGTTTGGCATTGCATTAGCACCGTCCTCTAGCATTAGCCCCGTATCGCCTCTTACCTGTATCGCCCCGAGCATTTGTAATGACCCTGTATGTTAACCATTCCCTAGGACCTAGAAAAACTGAACAAGGACTTCCTTGAAAAGATCTGGCACGAAAGGGCCGAGCAGTTCGGCGGCCGACAACAGGGTAAGTAACCACCCTGCCGACGCGAAACGGACCTTATTCCTTTGTACATTAAATCCCACTTCATATTCTTTCATGAGTTATTGATAAATGTAAATTTCCCCCCACATATACTTACGTTTTGTATTCTATGTTTTTGTATGAAACCCCGATATTATTTCGTTTGTTTCATTCGATATTTAAGACTTAGATACTCGAGAAGTACAAAATTTAAACCAAGATTATTGACTGAGGATACATGTATTAAGAGGGTGTGTGTGTTGTGCAGCGCGACTGCCCAAGTGGTTCGGCGAGAGGCCGGGCAAGAAGAAGGGCGAGCCGGAGTCGCCGGAGGGCGAGGAGGACGTGAAGGCGGAGCCCGAGGACGAGGAGCCGCAGTACGAGCCCGAGCCCGAGGAGGAGGAGGAGGAGGTCGTCGAGGAGGAAGAGGTCGAAGAGGAGGAGGAGGAGGAAGAGGAGGAGGAAGAAGAGGAGGAATAAGTGGGTTTCATTAATGTTTAAAAACAAATACAGATAACTTGACATGTATTATATATATTTCATATTACTTCTTTAGCACCCCAAAGACTAAAGTCTTTAACTCACAAAAATGACTGTTCGTTTGTTTTTTTTTACTTTAATATAGGTATTGATTTAAATGATTATTAATATTTTTGTCCGCAGGGCGATGGCGAGGTCGCGCTGGAGGGGCGAGGCCGCGGGCGCGGGCCGGCCGCGTCCGCAGTACTGTTTTGTAACCAATCCATTAACTTATTGCTACTATAAATTATTTTTATTATTTATACTTTTGAGTCAATCGTTACGGAGCAAACATTTACACACGAAACGTCAACAACATCTGTGACGTCGCAATAAACTAATTTATTTCATAAAATGTATATTTCTTTTATTTTACCCAAACACATTTAAAATATATAGACAAAGCATAATGAACAAAACTTTTTCACCGGTACTTTCTCTATATCACCGTCAAGTTTAGTGCCTTCTCGTGTTCTTGTATTTTACTGGTAATTTTTTTACAAAATTGAAATAAGCTTCATCTTTTGTTATAGAACAAACAATAAAATATATTTTTTGGTGACATCTATTGGAAATTAATTTAAATACAATAAATGGTTTTGAGGGTCTATTAATAGATGGCGTTAAAGAAATTTGTAGTGTGAAATATTTTTCACATAATCATCACTTACTCAATTTTTATGCCAATAGATGTCACTAAGTAATTTTTAAATGGGTTATATTTTATTTTAAATAAAATATAGAGCTTATTATACTTTTGCAAAAGATGTCAATACAAGGACACAAGGTGGCGTACTAAACTTGACAACTGAAACAATAGCTTGTGAAAGTACTGGTGAAAAATTTCACTATGCATCATCTATATATTTCTTAAATCTTCTCGATTTTACCCAACGAAAAAACGGTAAGCAGAGTTAACAGTTATACGCTTAGCAACATTATTTTAACACAATTCAATGTTTGAAATCTGTGCCAAACTAGAGGTGACAAGAATTAATTACTTTGGATGACACCAACGTATATGACAATATTTATAAACCACAAAGGATTTTATTTATAAAACCGTTTTAAGTAATTTTGTCATTTAATTATATATTTGGGGCATACCGTAGTAAATAAAAAAACAATAATTTCTAAGAAATATATTCAATTACTTAAATACAACTAAAACAACATAATTAACTTAAATTAATTTTATGATAAAACTTCCCGTCTCTGTACGCAGACATGCCACCACAATATTTTTTGATTCACAGTAGGAATGTAAAAGAATTTCACATATATCAAGTTACCTAGTCCCCTCCCTATCTGTCAGGTGTCAGTGTCATTTAGACGTATTAAAATAGCGCGACATTCTGCCGGGAGTTAGTGATCTAAGTGTAAAAATTAATTAATGCCTAACAATTGTAACGTAAGAACGTTTATTGAACTCAATCGTACGTCTCCATAGTAACGTATAGTGTGTGGTGTAATGCCGTGTGGTGGTTGTGGTAAAGGTGGTTAGTCGTCGAGGAAGGCGGGTATATCAGATTTGGGCGCGGCGTCCTCTGCCACGGCGCGCGGCGGAGGGGACTTCGTCATCATATTGATCTTGTCGCCCAGACTGAGCGCCATACCCTGAAACAACGAATTAAAACGACCATTACTATGAGAGGTTACAAAATAATTTAAACATGTATTACAATGCATCAGTAAAACGAAATGGGCGTAAATAAGAAACAAAATTCATAGATTAAATTTGTATTAGATTTGTACAGCGTCAATACCAAGTGAAAAGTACAGCAAATCTAAACAATTCATAAAGTTGGTGTACATTTAGAATATCAAAAAAAAAGTCTGGATTTCGCGACGATGATAAATTTGTGTTGTTGATAAGAAAATCACGTTAAAAAGAAATTGACTGTCTATTTGTCTGTAAGCCATTTGTCCCGGGTAATCTCCGAAACGGCTGGACCAATTTTAACGGGACTTTGATGAGAGCCTAACTGATAATTGGTGATAGAGTCCAGTGCGTGTTACAATGTACAACGTTACCTGGCTCTTGGCGCGGATGCGCACGTGTCCTAGCACGGGCGCGGCGGCGGGTGCTGCGGGTGCTGCGGGTGCTGCGGGCGAGCGCGGCGCCGGGGTCTCTATGCTGACGTTGGCCAGCGCGTCCTCGCCGAAGATGGAGCGCGCGTACAGATTGGCCGCCAGGAAGCCGCACTGCCCCGACAGCGCCTGCGGTACGCAACACAATTAAAACAACGACTCCAGTGCCTAGACACTGACTCACTGGCGTACACTGTCACCTTGTCCGGCGTGAGGCACTTCATGTTGGTGGAGGCCAGCAGGTGGTCCAGGTACTCGCGCAGGTCTGTTATGTTGGTGTTCACCGACACCTGCAGATACAAACATAAGTTTAGCATCGTTCATGCGACTGTGGAGTATGAAGGTGAGGGGGACGTGTTCTCGCCTTGTTCTCCCACTCGAACTCCGCCCACATCTGTCGGAAGTCCGCGTCGCTGCAGAGCGCGGGCTGGATGTAGTCCACGATGTCGATGTGGATGTCGTTGAGCACCACCACGCCGCGGTCCATGGACGCTCCCGACACCTCGTACACTGACACAAACGAGGTATACGTTAGGATCTCTCTTAGTATTGTAAGATATTTGTATTACGATGACACATACCGATGTTGCCGAATATGATGCCGTTCTCCGTGGAGGCGACCTTGACGTGTGCGCGTATGGAGGCGAAGTCCCGCGGCGCCAGCACCACGGGCGCGGGGCGCTCCACCAGTCGCAGCTCGCCCAGCGTGGCCAGCTCCACGCAGCAGTTCTGCAGCGTGTCGTCTGCGCACAACACACCGTTACACTCGCGATCGGAGCACATCTGTGTACTTGAGGTGAGGGTAACTCACCGGTCTGGTTGACGACGAGCACGTCGAGCACGATGTCGTACTGGTTGACGGCGACGATGGCCTCCGCGTACACGGGGTCCGAGAAGCCCGTCAGCTGCGTGACGCGCGACAGCCGCCCCTCCTCCCCGCCGCCGCCCACGCGACCTGCGCACAAAAACTCTCGTACATCATGTCGCAAGTCAGGCTGAGAGAGGAGTGGTGCGTGCACGTACCCTGCACCGCCTTGGAGAGCGATATCTGGAAGATGTCGTGATGCGCGTGTGCCGCCGCGCCCGCCAGCGCGGGGAACACGATGCCCGCCTCCACCGGCACCTTCGTCTTGACAGCCGGCGCGCGCTCCTGCACATACACAGCGGCCGCAGTGTCAGTATGTCGGAGTGGCGGAGTGGCGGAGG
>DVQH01001733.1:0-11754 GCA_018231625.1 Papilio phestus | reverse complement strand
TGCTTACAATGGTTTGGTGAAAAGTGAAGCAAGTAAAACTTGAGGCAATACTGTAGTTCACCGATTGTGAAACAGTACTTTCTTTGTTACGAATCGAACCTCTTGCATCACTCACTATGCTGAATGTGGAATTGCTAGTAGTGTAATACTAATATTTATTATCACGGATCAGTGATTCGTGAAGTTGGCATGCAAATACATTAAGCAAAAAGTGAGAGAGAGAGAGAGAAAGGTAGGTATAACTTAAAGTTGCATTTTATGGTTAATGCTTGAAAAAGACTCCAATGACCACGTGATTTATGCGAATGGTGAAAGGAAAGATGGCGAAGTGAGAGGTGGTGAGGAAAGCGCGCACACTACGCCACTTCCTCAAATGGAAAGATACAGTGGTGTTTTTTTGGGATACATGCTAATTTTTTCAAAGCACTGTGGAAAGCAAGAAAATCACCCACTTACCGCTAGGTAACGCCACAGTCTATGAAAGAAAACAATGGAAAAATTAGCGTGATCCCAGAAAAACACCACTGGAAAGATACAGTGGAGACACGCCATCTGGCGGGCAGTTGCATAACATAAACACTTTGAGCTGATGCGCATGCGTGGTGCATTGAATCCTAAAGCTTTGTGTGGCAAGAGTGGCGCTGGCTCGACACTACAGATGGTAATCAGTAAGAGAGAGGCGTAGCTTAATTTGTTGTGCATAGAAAAGTACTAAGTAGACAGAGGTGGAAATAGGCACGCCTCTTGCGTACTTGTCCCCGATGCCTACGGGAGGCTTTTGGTTGGTGCAGCAGTGCGTCTGTCTCTTGGTGTCTTTCCCAGTGTGTTCGATTGTTATGGTTGGAAAGAAAACAGAAGACTGTGTGAGTCTCACACTGTGCAAGTAGGAACTGTGGACACCCTCGCTGCACTCTAAACCCAGACAGGCAATTTCGGGAAGCAATTGCAAGTTTTCCTGCAATTGCTTCCCGAAATTGTCTCGATTTAATAGCAACTGCAAGTTTACTTGCAGTTAATCGCAGGAAAACCTAGGGGTGGGTTTAGAGTGTGATCTGTAGGTTGTGCACTTCGCCACCGAACCACAACCAGAGCAGTGATGAAACTTCACTGATCATCGCCACATTCTTGCTCTTTTTATTGCCTTTGTAGTATATCATCCACCTACCCGTTCGCCACACAAACCCGGCCATTGCCACTCATCTTGGGTGCTTTCCGGAGCACACCACCCCTTGTTTTTTGTTGTTGATGTTTGTCTCCACTTAGGAAGTTAAATCTCGACTACTTTCTTCACTCAAAGTGTCATTTTTGAAGAATCATGTCTGACATCGATGACAACTATGAATGTGTGACGGATTGTAGCGAAGAGGATGATGACATTGAAGACGATAGTGTGCTGCTGGCACTTGAACCTGCTGGAAACTCTGACCTCCAGTACGCAATGGATTTGGATGAAAATTATCCGTTTAAAGTGTTAACTACGGAAGATATCATGTTACATATGATTGACTCTATAAAAGAAGTTAACACCATTGTTCAGGTTAGCTTAATTAAAAAAATTGAATCAGTTTGTTTTTAAATTTTTTTTGATTGTGTCTAATAGTTGCCGCAAACGATCACCCGAATTTTGCTAAACCACTTTAAATGGGACAAGGATAAGTTATATGAAAAGTACTATGATGGTGATCAATCTAAGTTGTTTCAAGATGCGCATATTGTTAATCCTAATATCAATGCCAAAAGAGTATGTCTCTGTTGAATATTATTTTTTATATTTACATGATGTTTTTTATTTTAAAAGAAAAATTCCGCTTCATCAACAGTCGAACTGTGCCTCATCTGCTATGCAGAATTGCCATCCAATGTAAAAATAATGACAATGACATTTTTCATTTACTGATATATGACAATACTTTATTTCAGCGTTTAACTGGACTAGCATGCGGCCATCGATTTTGCAAGGAGTGTTGGATCAATTACTTGACTACCAAAATCATGGAAGAAGGACAAGGACAAACAATTTACTGTGCCGCACACCAATGCGACATTCTTGTAGACGATCAAACAGTTTTTAATCTCATTTCTGATCATAAAGTCAGGACACGATATCAACATTTGATCACCAATAGCTTTGTAGAGGTAATACTATATTTTAGCTGTTTGATCATATTTGTAACATTTCGGCATATTTATAGTGTAACAGGTTACTTCGTTGGTGCCCCAAGGCAGAATGTACTCGAGTGATTTATGTAGAATACGTCGATTTTAAGCCAGTCAAGTGTATTTGTCAAACTATCTTTTGGTAAGTTAGTAAACGCATATTTCATTTCTTTTGATCCAATTATAACAATTTGCGTAGCTTTATGTGTGGCGAAAATTGGCACGAACCAATCACATGTGATCTTCTGAAGAAGTGGAAGAAAAAGTGTGACGATGACAGTGAGACGTCGAACTGGATTGCGGCCAACACTAAGGAATGCCCCAAGTGTCAAGTGACCATTGAAAAAGACGGTGGCTGCAATCACATGGTACACATTTTGCTACTCAATTACGGCTAGTTGGTTGTATTAATATTTTCTTGGCGCATAGGTTTGCAAGAACCAGGCGTGTAAAGCGGACTTTTGTTGGGTGTGTTTGGGACCATGGGAGCCTCACGGTTCTTCCTGGTACAACTGCAATCGCTACGACGAAGATGAAGCAAAGGCGGCCAGAGATGCCCAGGAGCGTTCTCGCTCTGCTCTGCAACGTTATCTCTTCTACTGTAACAGATATATGAACCACATGCAGAGCTTGAAGTTTGAAAACAAACTCTACGAGTTGATCAAATCGAAGATGGATGAGATGCAACAGCAGAACGTGTCTTGGATCGAGGTTCAGTTTCTGAAGAAAGGTGTAGATGTTCTTTGCCAGTGTCGTCAGACGTTGATGTACACCTACGTATTTGCCTTTTATCTGGTCAAGAACAACCAATCTATAATTTTTGAAGATAATCAACGCGATTTGGAAAGCGCCACCGAGAAGTTGTCTGAGTATCTTGAAAGAGATTTTAGTCGAGATAATATTTCGCAAATCAAGCAAAGAGTTCAAGATAAATACAGGTTTGCCAGAATATGTTTAATTGTTTCTTTCCTTGATTAATATTCAAATATTTCTAATCTTGCAGATACTGTGAAGCAAGACGGCGAGTGCTTCTAGATCATGTTAAAGAAGGCTACGACAAAGATTCCTGGGAATATCTTTTCTAGTGCTAGAAACTTCTTTTCAATTTGCATTTAACAAATTCACCCATTATATTTTGCCCACAGCAAACATGTTTGTGATCATTTAAATGCGGTTATTTTTTACTTCTTTTAGTGTTGAATAAATATTTTTATACATCTACCAAAACAATTATTGCAGCAATGTTTTGGAAATATTAGAAAGGAAAACGGAAATCGTCAAGTCAACTTTATTACCATCGATGATAAACCTAAGAAAAATTAGGTTTTATAAAAACTAAAAATAATAACAAAAAATTACATTCCGCAAAGGGGGGATATATACAAATAGAAGACAACAAAAAAAATTAAATAAAAAGGACAGAAGAAAGGAAGAAAAATGAGAATGCTATGTTTGGATCACTTGTGGGTGTGAGAGAAGATGGGACACGCATCGTAGGATAGCTTTCGCCCATTGATCAAACACTGAACTATGTACTCAGTAGAGACCACGGGAATTTTCAACTGTTTGGCTCGTTCCGCTAACTTGGGCGAACATGTTGCATCACCGATGATGATGTCAACCATTTTACCTGGAGGTAGATTGAGCAAAACCAATTAGTAACCAGTGGTGATTAGTGTTAAAGGGGCAATCATTACGATTAATCGAGTTTAGTATGTGAATACTTTGCTTCACGATGGTAGCTTGCGCCGCATACAACACTGGTGCCCATAAACTTTCGAGCTTTTCAGGAGAGCTGGAACCAAAGTAGAATTTCATCCCTCTAAACAGAATCGAGCTCTTTTTAAATGTATTCCTGTTGGTACACCATATACAAGTGGTTAGTACACAAATCAATCCCAAATGAGAATTCAAATTCACTTGCCTGTCTGCAGAAAGAGACTGGGTAATCAAACTGAAGCCAGCTGGTAAGATGTATGATTCACGTTCCAAAAGAGTGCCTTCGCGACACGAATTGATAACCCAAAGGTGACTAACTATGGGGATACCTGCAGCTAAGCACTGCATGTATTTGATTGTGCAATTGTAAGTGCATGAAATGAGCAGGCATTCCACGTTTTCACTCTCCTGGACAAAACAAGCAGCGATAAGCAACAATCATAGAGCGCTAATTAAAACTAACCTTCATTTCCTGAAAGGTTTCAAACACCTTTCCTCCACCAGCAAGAATCTGTTTGACAAGATGCTCTTTATCAAACGGTACAGATCGAGACGGACCTTGGTCGAGATGAAAGTTTTCGCTTATTACATTCTTGGTGCGCGTACCAGAGGTTAGCAAAAAATTAATTTTTGCAAATATCCTTGAACCTTGTTTGGGAATAGGTCCCAGAATTGTTTCAAGCTCTTCAGCGGGCATTGATAACGATGATCTGTTGGTACGAGGCGAAAGACAAAGAGAACTTTCCTGTCCGATCACTCGAAAATCACTATTTTTGAAGAGATCACTTTTGCGCTTTAATGCGTTATGCCTCTTGCGTTTTCTGCCAGTGGGTCCATCACTTTCTGAACTCGAATCGCTAGATTTCTTGGTAGCTTTTTTGTCATTCTCATTCTCGGCAAGCCCTTTGAAGCCACGAGGTCGTTTGCCAGCAATAATGTTATCGAGATCAACATCAGCGAACACTGCTCCGCTTGCTCCAGGTTTGGCGTACTTGTTCAGGATGCTAACGCCCTGTTCTGTATTCAAAAAGATTTCCTTCAAAGAATAAGTTTTGGTAACTGTCTTCTGTGTTTCCTCGTCCAAGTGTTCCAAATCAAACTTGAGCGTCTGATCATTGCTAAGTTTGGGGTAAACCAACTTGATTGTGCCGCGAATGCATAACTCACTAGAGATGCTAAGCATCACATCTTGATTGTTAATTAGGTACTCGAGTCGAATCATCTCCGATTCGTGAAGATTTCGGTGAGCATTATCCGCGCAAAAACGGACTTTCCATTTGTTGGCTTCTATATAGTTGATCAATTGGGCTGGGTAAAAATTTTTGTCTTTCCACTTAGCCATGACAGTCACCCCAGTGCCCAATCGTTCGCACATTGGCAACAGATCAGATTCCTCCTTATTTTCGCTTTCATTTAACATATCGTTCAACTTGGAAGCTGCTGAGATGACAGGATCCAGGTTGATGATAGAAACACTTTCACAGCTCATCTTAGTATTAGTTTCGTCGCTGAGTGACTTCACAGGAGTGTTGGTGTTGCTTGCGGTCTGAAGGGAGAGTAGTGCACTTGCAGTCTGTCTTCGTTCTTCTTCGTCATTCTCATCCACCCCCGATGGTGAAGTGTCATCTAAAACATTCTCGTTAACGTTCGCCTTTTCTTTCTCTTTGATTTCACTCTTTACATCAAAGCTAGTTGCCAAGTTAACTTCTGGATTGTTATTATTGAATTCCGTCGAAATTGAAGAAGTCTGATTATTGACACTCTTTGAATTGGAAAGTGCACTAATATCTCCTAAGTTTCCAGAACTGCCAACATGTGAATTGGCAAGACTGGTACTAATATTAGTGGCATCTATAGTCGATGAATCAAGAACCGAAGTCAATGGTATGATAACCTCTTCGGTTTTAATGGTTTTTTCTTTGATGACCTTCTTAGAAGCAATGTCAACAATCTGTTCGATGACCTTCACCGTGGTCACAACGATAGTTTTATTCTCTGTAGTTGCACAATCTTTCTTGATTGAACTCCCTAACATTTCAGGATTTTCATTTAAAGATATCTTAGAGTTTTGTTCAATCAAACTATTGCCCAAGGTATCGTTAGTTGGTTTTGCGCAGCTGGGATTTGGAACCTGATAAAGACGTGTTAAGCGATCGTTTTGAGATTGACTTGAGTTAACCGGTGTTGAAGTTATAGATAAATGACTTTGTTGATTCAAATACGAGAACTGCGGCTCATTGCGATGAACTCCATAATTCGAGTGATTCCCGTTATTTTTCAAACTCTTGGTGTGAGATGGTAAATCTGAGGCAATATTAGAAGAAATCCAGTTGTTTGACGAGTGGCAATTTATCGATCTACATAGAAACATATTTCCCTTTGATTAAAAAATCCATCAACTATCTCAAATACTTACGAATAGTTTTGTGAAGTGGCAATAATACTTGAATTATTATTGCCGATGGATTGGGTTTGTGGAGGAGTGGGAACAAAGTTGTTATGCAAATTTGAGTTGTGAGAATTATCGGTCTCGGAAATATGCGTCAGTGTGTTGGAAATATCATTGAAGTGATTTAAATCTGAACGATTGGGAGTTGGCGAATGATGATTCTGAAGATTCTGTTGATGATATGGTGATGTGTGCTGCATTAGAGGAGTGTCGTAGTGGCTACTCATCACTGGTGCTGCCGATACCCGACTGTATCGCATTTGGCTGGAATTACTGGAATTCTGGTCCATTGGCGAGATCATCGTAGGTGAGTTCATCATTGGCGAACCCATTGGAGACATCACGGGAGAGTTGATGCCATGTGTGTAAGCTTGATTAATTGAGTTCAAAGTTGAACGATTTGTCAGTGACTTGCTGCTCGTTGCTCCTTTTGTTGTCGAGGGCATAAAGTGCAGCGAGCTTGACGAGGTGCTTTCACCCATCTGGGGCATTGTCATGTGATCAGCTGAAGTGTTTCCATGCTACATGGTTTGAGCAAAAAAATCCTTATTGCAGTGTTGAACTTGTTACAATGTTACACTTCTACTTCTACTTACCATATAATGGCGCTGATCGGTGCTGTAGAATGGCATATTATAATGGTCTTCCATTATATCCATATTTCCTAAAGACGGATCACGATTCATTTTGTGACCTAATCCACTAAGGTAAGTACAAATATCGATCTATCAAGCTTCCTACATCCGATTCGCACAATAAGGTAACGAGCCAAACTACCTCAGATTAAAGAACTATATAGCAACAAAAAAATACGTTTAATAGAAGTCAAAACTGAACTGAGTGTTATTGGAAGAGAAAGCGAGGTGAGCAAGCGGAAACGTGCTAAAATACACAAGGGCTAGACTTGAAGCAAGAACTATCTTGGCCACGACCAGTGTGCAGGAAAACAAGAATCAGCACATTTGACAACAACAAAAAATCAAGTGGCGAATAGTGCTGAAACACTGGACCAGAGAGCTGACTGGATTGGACAAGGAATATACTGAGCCGGCTTTCACTGCTATCAGAGACATCTAGTGACACTTTGAACCGATTGGGACAACACCTCGCCATTTGATCGCTTTTCTCCATCTACATTTCCACCTGCAGGCATCCATGGATCTAACTTTATTATTAGATCTAGAACTTGTAATTTTATAAAGCTTAATCTCAAGTACTACCGAATGTCCTCATACTTACGCGTTGCTGCAAAAGTAAAGTAAAAGGCATTGATGGAATTGGATTAATGTCTTCTATTTTGCTTTTTCAACAACGCGTATGAGGGATTACTGTATTAACATGTCTGATGCTATATGAAACACTGTTTGAAATGAAAATAGCTTAAAGTTAGTTAACTTGCAAAAAATAATTAAATTTAAATGTACACTAAATTCTTGCCAAAAGTATCTTACATTCACAACTTTACATTTTAAAGTTACAACGTTATAATAATTAGCATGAAGGTGTTTGTACGTTTTTTACAAAATAACTTGCCTTTTTCACATTTAAACTTTAAATATATTTATTAAAGAGTGAATTAAGAGCGAAGGGTTAACAAAACCACTTTAGTTTAAGCAAAACTTAATCAATATCGAGAATTATTCAAGTTAACAAATTTGTGTTTGTTTTCAAAATAACGAACGTGTTGAATGAAAACTGACAAATGAACCACATTTTTGAAAAAATCTAAATTGTTATGGTAGTCTTTTTCCTAAAATGCCTACTTCGTAATGATTTAAGTTTAACCAATTAATCCGGATTAAACGTGGTTGGTTTATTTGAAAGACAAGAATACAGTGTCATTATTTTCAAAAATTTATTTTTGAGCTTAGTACGATAGAGTGATGTATTGGTGAAATATGTAACAAAAAAGCAAACTTTAAGAGTAACAAAAATATAATCACCAAATGAGTTATTATGAAGAATATTTAAATATATTAAAATAAGTCAACAAGTAAAATAAAATCTACTTAAATTTACAAAAATAAAATTGCTTCAAAATGCATGCGTATTAAGTAACAAAATATATATATGCGTTTTATAAAGAGTTAGTAATACAAAAATCACGGGGCAAGGGAGCTTTAAGAGAGTTAAGATTGTTGTACAATTTAATATTGGCTATTTCGTCGTGCTCGTCATACTTGGCGGGAGAGCATTGAGAAGAAATCGAGTCACACTTGGATTCGGTGCTATCAGCAGTGGTTTGTGACTTGGTAGGGTTGTTCTCACACTTGCTAGCCTCTTTCTTGGGACTCGTTTTGTGGCCATAGTTGTTCTTGATCAAAGCTTGCTTTTGCTCTTCAAAACACGACGAGCATAGATAGTTTGTGAGGGCACTGGCGGTTGATGAACAGTTGTGGTTGACGCAAATGATTTGGCTCTTGGATACTGACTCCACCGAATTGTTGCCGGTAGTTTGTGACGAGAGCGATGAGGATGAGCCAGCGGATGAGAGGGTGGAGGATGAGGTGGTGGACGATGCACTGCTAGCTCCCACTTGTTTCTCATTGTCAAAGCGAACACGAGCCGTGTGCAGATAGTTGCGAATCATTTGGTCGTAGTAAAGATGACGCTTATTGGTGAAAAGTCTGGCTGCCAAAACATACGTGTCGCAGTAGAATACCGAATTGTCCGTGTTGATGATTGACAACTTCACATTAGGTGGGAAGGCTGCTGAAGCGGCAGTATTGGTTTTCTCTAGCTGAGCACCTGCGAGCGATGGCTCACTCGGTTGAGTATTCTTGTCATTGGAGGAGTTACTAAGTGCTGCCGACGACTTGATCAAGCGAAACGAGGTAGACCGCTTGGCCAAGTGGCCAATGTTCTTCTTGATCCGCTTGCTCATCCGTCCGAACGAAGCGAACGGCTTTTGCAATATCTGCCGAGCTGAAGACTTGCGGACCAAAGTTTTGGATTTGACACTTTCAGCCAGCTTCACTTCAGAGTAATCAGGCTTACGGCCAAAATTAGACGGCAGTGTTTGTGACTTTTCCTGGACTACTTTTGCTGAAGAAGAAGAAACTCTAACTTCCTTCTCGACGCAATTAGCTTTACGGTGCGCTAAAGTTAAGATATCAAAATATTTTTTGATAAGTTCAATCTTATCTTGCTCGGTCAAAGTGAATGTCTTCACAAGATTATCAAATAAGTTTTCAACTTTAGTGTTGGATTGTGAGAAAACATCTTCCCCAGGATCGATAGCAAAATGCAGAGGCAAAATCTTGTGTTCCACGTCCATCAATGGTATTGCTAAAGGCAACTCATCGGTACTATTTTGTTTATTCATAGATACTAAAGCGGAAAAATGAGCAGCATCTAATAAGGAATGAAATGCAGTCAGAATAATGTGTTTTAATCGATTTTAATCCAACTAACCATAAGTCAAACAAAGAGGTGACTTCATTAAGCACTCGTCCGGGCATTCCAAAGGAAGGTAAATACCACCAAATGGTATCGGGAAAAATGCTTCACCTAGATTTTACCAAATTTAATTAAATAAAGATTCTATTTGTTGAGAAAAAATGCAAACCTTTCGAATCTTTGAGCATAGTGTCGGCAATGACAATGATTGGCCGCCTTAGTACGTGTGCCAAGACAAAAATATGAATCTCTTCAAGACTTTCGTAGATGTAAGACTTTTCTTCGTATTCATTGGGATCCTTCTTTCCACCATTGATGTCGAACATCGAGTCGTAATTCTTGGAACGAGGTTCGGTCGAAGCCATCCTCAGCACATTATCCCATTCACGTTCCCATTCGGTTTCTAAAAAAAGACATCTGTTACTTGTTTAGAATGGAATTGAATGAGCCTCACCGGAAAATGTCAAGCCGGCTTTTGCATTTTGAAAATGTGTTTGCCATCGCCATCTTCTATAAAAGGCTTGTGTGTAGAGACTGTTGGAAAGAAGTACATGCAAAGCACGCCGCAAAATCAAGCCCCTGTCGTGAAAACCCCACATGCCTGTAAAAAAGGGTTAATAATCATCATAGAAAGAATTTTCCAATTAAAGAATTACCCAGTGAAGCGGCATGAAGAAGACAGTTGCCGTCACCAGAAGTCACCAAAGGGTACAAGTTGTGACAAATATCTGACCACCAGTTCAATCTCTTGGATGACTCTAGGGAAGTCAAGGTCGATTTTTCAATCAAATCCTTTCGCAAAAACTCTCGGAAATCCTCTTGGTGGGTGTAGATATCGGGAAGAGTAAAAGTGAAGTCAGGTGTTTCCAATAACTTGTCCAAGTTTAACAAGCGACTTCCGCGGCTAGATGTCTGAAACTCTTGTGCGACTTCTGATCTAGCTTTCGAAACCAAATTAACGTTATCAGCAGCCCTTGAAATTCCCCTGCTCAATTTTTTGTCTCCAAACAACTCGTTGTATTGTGAGTTAAAAGTCAATTTCGAAGGTGATGAAATAATGGAAGAATCACAAACTTCAGATGATTGCGAAGAAAGAGATGGCTCAGAACTACATTTGTTCGATACAAAACCTACTTCCTTCCCCAAAGTAGAAACATGCTCATAAGTTGATTCTTTGCTACTTAAATCTGGATCACAGTTGGATTTATTAGCATCTTTGTTGTCCAGTAATATGTCATTCATGCGGTAGTAGCTTTTTAAAGCTTGTGCCAAATTCCAATCATGATCTATAAAACCAACAAATACATAAAATTGGTGATGCAACAGTAAATGGAAAAGTTTTTTCAAAGTTATTACGATTTAGCAGATCACGGGCAAAGCCCGGATCACAAGAAGTCTTTGCAATAAATTCCGATAATGTATCGTCCATTTTTAGCTTCTAATGACACAAAATAGTCCATTATTAGGTATAAACGAGAATGCATCAATGCAGCATCATCAGATCGGATTACCATTGCGACGGAGCTAAATGGCCAAGTTGATAGAAAGCACGAGAAGTATGTTTTCCAGTTGCAATCGCTGAATGGTGGTAAACATTGTGCCTCTGCACCCGTTCCGTGCCGATCGGCGATTCACAAGCACCAACAGGCTTGATGCTTTGAGCAACATCGATTAGTGAAGCATGCAAGCAATGAGTCGATCAATTCCAACGATGCTGATGAATGACACTAAAGCTAATGAATAGTCGGGCGCACGCGATCACCCGCTCGGCAAGGACTGGTGGTGGGGCACACGGCAACGCTAGGTAACGGACAGAGCGGCCTCGATGGCCAGGCATCAAAACAAACCACCAGTGATGCTGAGGCGGGTGGCTTTGCAGATCTGCACTGCAGTGTGCGCACCGAGCACCCAGTGCGAGTGCGCCCCACTTCCACTCAACCACTACTAATCGCGCGTTTCACACTAGACGTCTACGATTCTGAAATTGCCTTTGATTGGCGAACCAATGGCACTAGAGACCTCTTACTTTG